>JAXBDA010000613.1:0-77532 GCA_036023075.1 Gaultheria prostrata | reverse complement strand
CTTAAAAACACGTTTTAAACACATCTAACGGCTCGGATCCCGACCATTTGGCCGGGAAGGGGAGGTGTGGACCTAAGGATCCGTCAGGGAGTCCTGACTGGATCCTTGGGCTATATATATATATATATAACAATGAGAGGTTTCATGTCACGCAATAAAAAGCTGCGGGAACTCAAACTTGTTCAACTAATTTCTTTCGTTTACATTTCTTGTGAGTTGGTGTGGAAGCTTCCTTTCAAACCTCTAGCAAAGAGATGTTGGCCCTACCGGACCCCACCCATATTATCTTAATGTTTCCCATTGAAGATTATGATCTTTTTCAAATGTTTGGTTTCAGAATTTAAAATCCCAGTTCAGAATCAATCAAAAGTTTGTGCCCGGAAAATAATCTGCACACCAGAAGTATTCAACCATCTACAAGTTTTCGAAGCCATATCACCAAGAAATTAATTTTGCTAATTTTTCTCACCTTTGTTAATTTTGCGTGAAATTTTTATTTTTCTCGACGAGATGAATAAAAAAGTACTGTAATTTTTATCTCCCTAAATCTCAACTGTTACTGAAAACGGCTCCAAACAGAGAATTTCAAACGCCAAATAGGAAAAATTCAAACGACGACTAATTGCAAACGTAGATGAGAAAAATAGAAGGAACAAGCACCGTAAAATGTACAAATACTTCATGATTCTTAACGTAAAACTAAAGTGAAATGTAGGCAAAACAACAAAAATTTACTCATTATTGAACCTTAAAAAAAAAAAACTCCCAATAAAGGCTAGATACAAAGTTTTCCCTCCAACATAGACCCATCCCGCGTTCTAAAATGGGAGAGAAAGCGAGCCTATCACAGTGAAAAACCAACATCTAGATGAAGTCTGCATCATCTCGAAAGGGCTCGAGATCTGGGTGATGCGGTCCACTCCTCCGTGGGTCTCTGCATAAAGTTGCAACAAAATAGGTATGTCAACCGCTGATAACAGCAGAAGAAAGCAAGAGAAATACTGGGACACACTCCACTGGATTTCACAAGAGTAAAGATATGAAAAGTGTAGTCCGGACCAGTATCCAAATTGGATACTTGTATTCTCTTGTTATTTCCAATAATTTTGTTAGCAGTTCAAAGAATGTCCCGAACTTCCCTACCTCCCGCATGGATGAGAGAGAAATCAGAGAATTATCTTTTCCCTTGCATCCACTTTGACTTCAAGTAAAAGTTTAGGTAAGCACCGTAAGACACATGTACTAAAAAATAAATTATCCTTACGCTGAGGGTGTTTACGTACCCATACCCAATTTTCAGATGTACGAGTTCACAAATAAAGCGTAAGAAAGTTCAGATGCCTACACACAGCATTCATACACCCACCACCCGATCAATTCGCAAAATTAGATTACCTGAACCTAGGAAGTAGGAGCACAAATGTATAGGAATCATGAACCCAACCACAATACAACAGTACGCTTTTGAGGAAAGCTGTTTAGGAATCATTAGTTTCAATGAACTCGTTCTCTACAGTTATGTCCAAATACAACCTTAATTCCCACGACACTTGCTCAAATAAGACAAAAGATACTTCTGTATAACTATGCAGAGATCTTGCCGTTAACTCTGTGTATAGCTAACTTAGACACCTACATGGGAGGCATGCACTAATAAGTAATAACTACTGATAAAGTATCCTATATGGACAACATGGGAGGGATGCAGTCACAGTCACAACTAACAACTAATAATAATGTACATACAGGCAGTCAAATTTGATACTATTTTTTTCCTATTTATTCTCGGTTTCGATTATCATGAAGAAATAAAAGGGGAGTTCATATGCATCCAAGTACCTGATAAATCGATTAGGCTCAAATCCAGGAACGCCAGGTGGGCCATAAGGATCAAAACGAGCACCCGGTGGAACACCCCTGCTTCAATTAAAAAATACCACTAATGGTTATATATTCACTGATGGAATGGAGAAGCGGAAAAGGAGGCGAGAGGGGGAGGGGTTATTGAACAACTCACGGTAATCCTCCAGGCAAACCAGGATCTATCCCTCTCCCACTCCCACGAAATAGAGGATGGTCAGGTCCTGCATCAACATATTGAACAGAGAGATGTAAAGCCTAATAGTTCAAAGTATCAATTCCTCAAGCAGTTGAAAAAACAAGGTCAGTTCTACAAACCTACAAACAGGCCCCCACTGCCAATGCCAAAATCACCTCTGGAAAACAGTTGAAGAAATATTATCAGTACATGATTGCAAACTACTTACTAAAAAAGAGCACTCACCCAGAAAAAGCATGTAACAAAGTAAAAGGCAATACACTAATCAGGGGAAGCAATACCTGTTTGGGAACATTCCAGCACCAGGCCCAGGAAAGAGATCGCTGAAACCACCAGGATTCACTGGTGGATATGCAAATCTTCATAGAAGACAACCAATAAGTATTACAAGCCTCTTGTTTTGACAAGTAACAAGATATAGCATGAAACAACATAAGATACTAGTACATAAGCAATCTTTGAGAACAACATCTGATTCAACAATGAGTCTGGCAGAATAATATCCAAGTTCTAACAACAAAAAATTCAAATAGGTAATTCAGGCTAGAGAACATTTGGAAAAGCCTTCTCCTTCTTCCACAAATGAGTTGGATATTTTACACAACTCCAGAGACTAGTTTAGCTAACTAGAATTAAGCAAAGCACCAATTGAGAACTTCGTAGTTTCATTTGGGCTAATGAGCCTATGATAGTTGGGACAGGAAAGCTTGGACCTGACAAATTGAGCAGTGGGTTTGGAATACCAAAATCCTAACCTTTTTAGGTCTAGCATCTCAAGACCACATCTCAAAATACTGAACCAACAGGATCCAAACTCAACTCAGCAATGATCTATGAATGAAAACATGACTGGTGCATGCAAGTTGCAACAACCAACAATGTTGCCATAAAAACTCAAAAGTAATGCATCAACTGACAAAACAATTATGTAGTATAAGTACCCTGGAGAAGGTTGAGGCCTCTGAATCTCAGGTTCAGTGGCTTCCACATCCCTCATGCTAGAACTGCAAATAGACATTGACAGTATGACACAACATTAGTCAGCTTGGCATGCAAAAATTTAGTAGGGAATGCAATTGGGAAACAATAACAGGAGTTAAAAACCACAAGCTTTGAAACAAATAAAAAGAAACTCTCATCCGTATAAAAACCTGTCAGAATGCTTGTGAGTTGTAACTAATGTGGTGGCCTAAGAAAGCATGGTTACAAACACGAGACACGGACACAACACGGTCACACAGACACTTCATTTCTCTTAGATACGGTCAATGGCATATGGGACACGATCAAAGATGTGTCGAACACATGTCCAACACTGATATGTCAGCCCAGAGGACATGTTGCTTTTTCTTAGGTGATCTTGGCAAACAATTTGAATAATGAAATTCTGAGGTCCAACACCAAACTAAGAAAAATTTCTGTAGTAATGCACCAACTAGACAATTATCATGGTTGCCCTACAATCTTATATGTTACCCTCTCTGTTAATTGTTGGTCCATTGTTCCATTTTGGGATGTTCCAAAAATGTTGGTCCTTTCTTAAATTTGGTAGTTCGCCAAAAGCATCCCTGTTAAATGCCTATAAGTGTTTCAAAGTACTTACAGATTAGAACATAGGTATGATGACTAAATGATGTTTTAAATTGATTTTAAGTGAAATCATATATGTTTCCTAGTAAAGTTGGAACTCCCAAAGAACCAACATTAAGGAATAGAGGGAGTAGAATATAGTAAAACCGCGGGATTATTGATCATTAGCAGTTGTTCGGTTGCTCCACAAAAATCAATTACATGACGTACACGTAATTCGAAAGGGAAAATGAAAACTAATCACCTTGAAGGCTTAGTTAATGGAGGCTCCTTTGGAGTACCGATGATTTTAGACAAAATCTCTTTATCTATTATTTTCACCAGCTGCTCAAAATTCTTATACTGTTCAGCATAATTGCTGCCCCCACTCTCCTTAACGTAATCCCCGACGCTGCAAAAACAACAACCAAACCCTAGAATTTAGATACGCACACAAACAAACAAACTAAAATCACAAATATCCAATCAAATTACAAGCCACGAGAGATGGAGGAAACCCTAACTTGATTTCAAGATGAATAGGGTCGGAGCTGTCTTCACTCAAAGCATCAACAAGCAACTTGTCCTTCATGGCTAGACATTTAACTAGTACCTTCTTCGAATTCGACGGGTGTGTGTACAAGAAAGCGTAGTCATCACCTAAGTCGTTCCAGTTCTCTACCCCGACCTCATCTACCATGACAAATAATTAGTAAAACACAAACCTACGCAACAGTCAATCTACACAGAAAAGAGAGAGAGGAGGGAATAAGGAATACCAGTGCAGGGAGAGGAGAGGGCGTCATCGGAGAAGGCGGGGGGACCGGCGCCGTGGAGGACGAAGCCAGAGGCGACGAACGAGGCATGAACGGCGAAGGCCACCTTGTCGGCGGCGTTCCTGAACGATGGCCTGGATGCCCTAATGACGGCTAGAACCGAGTTCGGATCCACCATTTTTTTTATCTATTGAGAAGCTTTCTGAGAGTATTAGAAGAAGAAGGTGAGACGATCGCCACCGAATGGATTGTATTTATAGGTGTTCACTCGAGTGTTGTCTTCTTCCTGGCTTATTTGTCAAGCCAAGCGGTGATCCTTCGGTTTTGGTGGATTCCAGTTTCAAAAAGAAGAAGAATAGGGAAAAGGGGTCCTGGTGAGCAGCCTGGAGCGCTAGCGTATTCGGACTGTTTAAAAGCCAAATTTTTTTATGAAAGAGTCAAAAAATAGACGGTCCAGATGCGCTCATCAGGGGCGAGCATTTGGAAAGACAAAAACTTATTTACGGTTCAGGCCCAAACCTTAAGTTTGCGCCATCCATTGTTGGGCTAGTGTGAGATTATTGTAATAATTTGAATTGTTTATTTGGTTTGATCTGCAAAATAATATATTCATATAAAAAATCAATTTGATCGAATATCGATAGGTATGTCAAAAGTTGAATTTTGATTTAAAAACAGAGGGGCATTTTAACTTAAAAACTATTGACAGAATCCAGACCGTCCGTTTTCAAATCAAAAATTTAACTTTTGACATACGTATTGATGTCCAATTAAGCTGATTTTTTGAATTGATACATTATTTTGCGGGCTCTACAAGATGAACGAGTCAGGTTATTGCGATGTACGCTCGTTGGGGCCCACAAAAAGCCGGTAACGGGTTTGCACCTCAATCGTAAATAAGTTTTTCTCATTTGGAAAATGGAAAATTTTAAAATACGATTAAGGCGTGTAAGGTGTATTGAAAAGTAATTTTTTTTTTATGAACAAAAGAAGATTTTATAAAAGCTTGATAAGGGGACATCGAGATAAGAGAGAGAAGAAAAGAGGCTCCAACCAAGGTTGGAGTCCCAAAGGGTCGGAGCCCACAAACTCCTATTGGGACGAAGCCCAAAAATCAAAAACACGCAAACCCAAAACAACAAAAAGCCCACTCTAGCCTCCCATGCTAAAAAGCTCCCAAGAAACACCTATTGGGAGAAGCTCACGCCAAAAAAGATTACAAAAAACCGCCAAAACAAAAAACACCCAAAGAAGCCAAACGCAAAACCGGATACAACCACCACATGAGCCACACGAAGAAGCCAAACCCAAAAACCGGAAACAACCCCTATAAGTCTGCACACGACAACCCAAAACCCGACTTCAACCCTTGCCACACCAAGATATAGATTTTCTCCCTTTTCTTAGCTATTTAAGAGTAGGCTTTGAATTCATCTTCAACAAATTCCTTTAATTGAGTATCATCCTCTGGAAGAACATTAACTAGAAGATTTTTCCCAGTGGTCATTGTGGCTATAATTTCTTCCTCGATCCAATTATTTCTGCTGCTGACATCCTTTTGATTCATTTGCAAAGGCCCAGATACAGAGGGTCTGTTTTCCCCCAAAGGAAAAGGTCTAGGGCTAAGAAGAGACTTATCATAGCACCTAGTTTTCTTCAAATCCTGCTTTAACCTCCTCAAATTGATCTCTCTTTTGTCCGAGCAATACGTCCTAGAAAAAATAGTTGCTTTCAAAGGGTTAAGTCTCCAAAGGGAGAGAGATTTCCTCGCGCCTCTTGTTTGGTCCGGTATTTCTTCTTAGGGCGTTTGAATTCCACATAATTAATTAGAGGATCTTCGGAGATAAGATCTAAAGATTGGCCGCCGTCGTCGTCATTTTCTGGTTGTTGTTCTTGTTCCTGTCTATCCTCGCCCGAAAGAAAAGAATTCTGAATAGATACATTTCAGAATACTGTTTAGAAACAAAAAAAAAAACCTTATAAAATTGAATTGGAAATGCACTTGTTCCATAGTTCTTTCTTCTCATGGTATAACGAAGCTTGCAAAAATCATATACTAGTAATCACTTCTTTACAGTACTCACCTCATATATCTACAACTCCTAAAACAAATTAATTCAAACATTACTAGAATCTGCATTTTTCGATTTAGAATCTGTATTTTTCATAATAGGATCTGCATTTTTCCTCCCAGTAGCTCGAATGTAACGGAAAACAACCACCAAGAAAGTGGTGGCTAGTCCCCCGAGAATCACCCCACCTCCGGCCACCGATTTATCTATCGAATGGTGGCGCTGCTTCTTCATGATATGAACCTGCTGTCCCTGCCCAACCTCTCTCTGTTCATTCGAACCGCTCAACTCTTTCGCCCTTCGAGGGGCTTCAGATGGGCTCAAACGTGGAGCAACATTGTAGTTCATGAATTCCGCCCGATCCGGACCGAGTTTTCGGAGTGCCTGTGTTTGGAAAACATTTGCTAAGATCAAGAACAGAACAAGAAACAGAGCCATTTTGAGAAATGGGATTTGGTTATTTGGAGTAGGAAATGTTTTTTGTTTTCCTTTTTGGCAATGAAGGCTAGGCAGTGGGCTTGGTTGTTATTTATAGGGGTTTTGCGTTGGAATATGCATGGAAATTTCCCTTTGCTTGATCGTAGTATTTGTTTTATATAACTTTGTTGATACTTATTTATTGGGTTGTCTGTTGAAATTGGGAAACCAACAGAGGAGCACGTGGAAGCATTAGAGTAATTTGAAATACAACCAGGATTGCAGTAGAGGGAATAAAAATCTCTAAATGGTTTATTTGTAAAATTTGTGTTTTTCTCTAATAAATAGGTGCTCGGGTTATGTTATGTGCACTTTGACTAATTTCAGAGCTCTTAAATTGATGACAAGTCAAAATTTTTAAATTTTTGGTTGACGGTGACAATCAAAACCGTCAGATCAGAATAGTAAAATCATACATGTTGTCATGCTTCCACTCGACCAACTCTACATGTGTGATGTGTTTCTTTGTAGAATTTGTTAAGCATTTATCATGTTATGGCATGCAAATGGATTTAAAAGGTGAAGGCTCTGCCTCCAAGAAGTCTATGATTGATAGGAAGGTGATTAGAAGTTGGTCGAATGTTTGTTTGATGGGAGCAAGTGTTAGCCCTCCCATGTTAGTACTAATCAGTAGATTCGGTTGGAAAATTAAAAAAAAAATAGTACAGTACCTTTTAGAAGGAAAATGCTCACGTGTGTTAAGATTGAAAAAATGTATTGAAATGTGTATAAAAATATGTGAAAGTGTATTGAAAAGTGTAAAAGGTGTATTGAAATGTGAGTCTCGTTTGTCTATTTATGTGCTTATCGTGTGTCCATTGGACACACGTTAGCAATACCCTAAATCTTAAAAGTTAAAACTTCGGTAGCGGTTCTCATTAATTCATGAAATTTCTCAAAGGAATCATAATAGTAGTGCTAGTTTGTTGTATGGCTCTAGAAAGACAAATCCAGAATTAGTGGAAGAATAACAAGAACCAAACGTGATCAATTTAATTGAAGAAACTTATTGTCCATTGATGAAGAGGTAGCAGGTTGACAGATGAGACAGGTTCATTGAAGCTTGTATACAATTTCAACAGACTGTGTTGAAGATGAAACATGGAGGTTTGTCTGGTCTGTGAATATCCAAGGCAAAGTAGACAATAAATCTTCTAATGTTCCACACATGTATGGCCAAGCAATATCCACCTTATATGGAGTAGTAATATTAGGCATTTGCAATTTATTGCTCTTTTTTATTTTTCCTCGCAAAACTATCATTCATGATCCGACATGGATGTTCGGAGCTGTCCAATGCATGTGTATCCTACAAAATGCATTCATCAAATGGTTAAATGCAAACACAATTGTACCTGGATCTATGTTTGAGTCATTTAAGTAAACGAAAATACATAGATGTACCGATTAAAATGTGTATCTCAGCATACCGTTGAGGGAGATGCTCCGATACACACCTCCTTTTTGGGGGCATACGGTATGCACCAGCATAACGAAACCACTAAGAGACATAACTGAACCACTAAGTGGCATAACCAGTTATGCGTCTATAGACATTGACCTACGTTGACCTATAAATGGTGTGTATCATATACACCCTTAATCACTAAACGGCATAACCTTGAACCACTAAGAGTCATAACTGAATCACTGAGTGGCATAACCTTGAACCACTAAGATGCTAACTAGTTACGCTATATAGGGGTGTGTATTGTAGCTGGACCCGTCGGTTGAATAGAATCTATATCCATTAATTTCATGGTGGGATTAGTAATTTAGATTTTTTTTTACCAACATATACCATAGTGGAATTAATAAAACCATTTTTGTAATTTGAGAGACTAACCTAACTCTTGAGTCATTTAAGTGAACGAAAATGCATAAATGTGCTGATTAAAATGTGTATTCCAGCATACGGTTGAATAGAAACTATAACCATTAATTTCATAGACCATAGTGGAATTAATAATTTAGATTTTTTTTACCAACATATGTCGAGGAGTGCTTTAGAAATCGGGGACATGATGGAAATTTAAGTACTAATAAGAAAACACACTGGTACATACTATAATTTAAGCAAGTTGAGAAAAAACATATGCCCCAATTATATGGGAAACAACAGTTATTGTTTGACACCTTGTGGTGAAGGCAGAGTTATCAATAATGGTTCCTCTCAGTCACTGTCGCTGAGTTATGGAAATTCTGATTTGCAGTAGGTTTGTTTGACAGAAATTATTTGCTGGCACTCTCGTGTCTGCTCATGAATCAGATACGCGGGACAAAGTTTATGCGGATATGGAGTGTGCTCAAAATATTGACACCATTTCGACGTTCGAGGGTAAAATTATGACCCGTAAGAGCAACCACACCGGTTGTAAAAAAATGAGAGAAAAAATTGATATTTGTCAAAAATGGCAACAAAAAAAAAAAGTAGAAAAGCTACACACCCATAATAAATTTTTTTTGTCAAAAATAACAAACCAAATGGCAAGGTTGCTATTTTAGATATGAGAGAGAGAGAGAGAGAGAGAGAGAGAGGTTATACGTGGGTGCAACGCTCTTGTCATACAATATTTGTTTTTGATAAAATGACACTATTCATTATCAAAAAATGAGAATGGCATAGCAAGGCAGGTGTGGATGCTCTAACGTTCATTATTATTATTTTTTTTGCTAACCCTCTAATGTTCAATTTAAAAAAGATTGTTGAGTAAAACGCCCTTTCAAAAATTAAGTTGATCAATGGTCTTCCATAAACTTGCGATGGAATCAATTTTCATATTGAAGTAGGCAGTGCACCTTATTCACTGGTTACCGATACTTATTCAACATGATTTTTTACAAGAATTAGTTACTTAACGATGAGCTATTTTACCAAGGGCTTGTAGTCTAGCGGTTATCTCCTGGTTCTCCAGCAAGCAAGATCAGGTTTCGAGCCTCGACAGGGGCGTTTGGGGTTTAGGGTTATGGATAGTTTTTAGACTCTTTCTAGACCAACTCGCTAACCCCCACTGATGTATATTAAATGATAAAAATAAAAAAAACGATGAGCTATTTACCGAACAATCCGAAATATTTTCTTGACCCTAGAACTGAAAATCATACTTGCCTCTCATCAATCTATCTATACTAAATGTATTTCCGCTTCAAAAACTTTCAATCGTTCAATTCTAAACTCTACTTAAAAGTAAGTTCTCTCTCTTCCATGTGATTTTCGTTCCTCCCACTCAAGCACTCTCAAATTTTTACTTTTTTATTTGCATTTTGCAAATTAATTTTCTCCACACTAGGAAAAGATATTCCCCACGAAAATGGGCCCATAATTTGCAAAACACATTGGGTCCCCACCTACCATCACAACGTCTTTAGCAGGGTTAAACTTGACCAAAAAATAATACAAATGTCAACGAACCTAACGAAAAAGGCATTTTTGTTGACCCGTACATGGAACGAACACAGCTGTACCAAGATAAGTAGATAACGAAAAAAAAAAAACCGAAGTCAATATTTCTTATATTGTTTAGTGCATTGAACGGGGACAACTCTAATTTTAAACAAAACAAATGTATTTTTTTATTAGGCTACCGTTGTTTATTTAACTTAAATTTTTACAAGAATTATTACTACTTAATTAGCTTTCTAACATTCCGATTTATTTTCTAGACCCTAAAATCTAGGTTTTGAGGGGAAGGAATTATGTCGGAATTTTCTCCCTATTATTATTGGGTTATTCGAGACTTGATTAATTGATTTTACAGGGTCGCACCCATTCCGATCTCTACAGATGAATTAAAACCAAAAAGAGGAGAAGGCAAAACAACTTGTGCACCAGCCGGGAATCGAACCCGGGTCTGTACCGTGGCAGGGTACTATTCTACCACTAGACCACTGGTGCTTGATGCCTCAATCTTCCGGTAGTTTTCATTATAATATTAATACTTCTATATTAAATTTAACCTAAGCAGTGAAGAGTGGTCCAATCGACTGTACTGGCTCACTGTATAATTTCCGAAGAATAAACAAAGTAAAAAATATACTTCTTATTCACTTTCACTATTCACAACATCTCGAAAAATTATTTATATTTTCAAATATGTTGTATGTATACAATATGGATTTCGTTTGATTGTTCTCGATGAATTCTATTAAATAAAGTTTTCAAAATTGTAAAAAAATATTATAGATTAAAATATATAAGCAATTAAAAAATGACACAAATGAGTGTAAATAGATAAGAAATTCAGAACGGAA
The DNA here is from genome assembly GCA_036023075.1 of Gaultheria prostrata. NCBI lineage: Eukaryota > Viridiplantae > Streptophyta > Magnoliopsida > Ericales > Ericaceae > Gaultheria > Gaultheria prostrata. Next base: position 66,328 of record JAXBDA010000613.1, on the reverse strand, counting down.
GGAGTAATTTCCATTTTCCAACCAGGCAAATATTGAAGTATTGATTTCCATCAAATGATTATGAAATAAACAAAAACTCTACAATTCTAGGACTCAGGCCAAGAAATATTTTGGAGATTCAAAATGAAAGGTAATGGTTTAACTTAAGTGTATTCAACCATAAAGTAAATCTGAACCTCTAATTGAATCTATTGCGGCATACAAGAGTTATAATTCACTAGTTATTCTATAAGCTCACCAAATTTGAAAAAAAAAAAGAATCCAGGTTATTTATCTTATGCGGAAAAAAAAAAAAACCTTCGCCCATATCTCCATTCAGTGGCCTAAGCATAGAATAACAAAACAAGCAGTAAATGCAATATATGTGACTCTCCCGACTCCCAAGTATTTTATTATCTTGTTAAACAATCCTATGACATTATTTGTGGCAAAATTTGTTGAAAATATAAACTTGTACCATAATACTACTATTTTATAGTATTATTTTTTTACTGTGAAGAGCTAATTATCATTGTCTAGAGAGAAAATGCATAGATGTAGAAAACAAAAGTAGATCGTTCTTTATGGGTTGACCTAGGAGTGAGAAGTCTTGGATTTCTGGGCACGAATGAAGTGTAAAAATTAGGTATTGAGTATTGCTCTTAGATAATAGTAATGATGCACTATTTATCAAGTGTGTGCGGGAGAGAATGTTGGTAATTGAAAATTAGAGGGAGAGAGCAATGACCAAGGGGTATTTTAGCCATTTAATTGTAAATTTAACACCATCCAAGCAAAAATTAAGGGAAGACAAAGGAGATTTCTGCACTCGTCACTAGAAGAATGGAATTTACCATTGATTTTAAGGGTGAGTTTTCCCTAAACTTTTGGTCTACCAATTTTTTTATTTATTTGAGATGACACTATATACAAAAACACAAAATTGTTTGGTATTTTTTGTTTTCAGTGATTTTTTTTGTTGTTAAAAAATTTTATGCTTTGTTTGGTGGTCAGTTTTGAGATAAAAAAGTTGTATAAGATTACTTATTTTTCATCTTTAGTCAAAATTTTATTTTATTTTTACTTTTTCGATAGAGGTATACAATATACAACCAAAAAAGTAAAAAATAAATAAACAAATTTGCTATAAAATAACTAAAGACGAAAAAACACAAAATAAAAAAGTAGTCAAAAATTAATTTAAAAAAAGAAAATTAAATCTAACAAAATTTCAGTGAAGACAAACAAAAATAAGTTTTTTATATAGGGAAACTCTCAGTCATTTTCCATATTTTGGCTCCAAACCACCGGTCCAAATGTAATAACCAAAACCGGAACAGAAAACGTAAATCGAACCGCTCAACCTACAGAGTCACTCGCACTTCGTCCTCATCACATGATAGTCCCCTTCACTGCAAATCCAAAATTAGGGCACAAAAATTGGAAACCAAAATGTCGATGTTCCAAACTTGTCTCTCAATCCCACCGACATCCAGTTTTCTATCCGGCCACAACCACCTCTTCCTCACCACAAAACTCTCTCACCTCTCCCTCCACAGCACCACGACCAACACCACGCGCAAACCAACACATATTCGCATGGGCGGCGGCCCTAGAACCTTCCCCGGCGGCGTAACGAAGTGGCAGTGGAAGCGTATGCAGGCGAACAAAGCCAAACAGCTCTTAAAGGCACGCCTTGCACGCGAGCGCCAGATTTACGAGATGCGCAAGAGGGCCGAGCTCAAGGCCGCGGTGTCGGAGCTCGAGCGGCCGTGGGAGGTCGTCGAGAAGGCCCCCAAGCTCTTCTCCGTCGCTGCCGATGAGCAGGTTGGATAAAATGTATAATTGAATTCTCATTTCAGTTAAATTGATCGAGTGAATTTGCAGGGGAACTTATTTATGGTTTGTTTGGAGAGAGAGAGAGGGGAGAAAATAACAAGTTCAAGTATTGTGCACTTAAAGATTTCCTCTCATATTTTTTTTTCTCTTCTCTCACTCTCTTGTCAAATTCCAAACATAGTGTTGGCTACTTAACATTGCCTAGGCTGCTGCAAATGAACTGAGTTGTTCGGGAGGAGTTCGGGCTAGGCTTGGTAGCAAACGAGCTGAGCTGGAGCTTGATATTTAGGGCTTGTTTGGAACCTGTGGAAAAGAAAAGAGAAATTTACTGTGCCTAGTACTCTATTTTATCATTTTCTCTCATCTTTTCTCTCAAACCACCCAAAGGAGTGGAATTTTTTTAAATTTTCCATTCTTTTCCTTTCCAAACAGAGCTCGTTTAGTAAAGACGAGCTCGAGTAAGCTTGGCTCGTTCGTAAGCCGACAAGTCGAAGCTATCAATGTGATTGTCCTAACTAGTCTAGTTTGTGCGTCTGAATAATTAAAAGTTCTGTTTATATTTACACACCCGGTTTTGATTCCTGATTCTTCTTTGAAATGGAGTGTGTCACCCAGTTTTGATTTGATAATGTTGTATGGAATGCGATTAAATGAAATCAAGTGGAATCTGATTTTGATGCAATGAGAAAAAAATTAATAGGAAACGATCCAAAATCAAGAGAAAAATGGTGGATGGGAAAACTTTTTTTTTTTGAACAGGTGGATGGAAAAACTTACTCGGCTCGTTTGTACTTTGTAGAGGTTTGTGTAGCAAATAAACCAGCTCAAACACTCTGATAATAAACTAGCCAAGCTCGACCTCAATTCCTGTGAACAAGGTGAGCTCAAACATGTCAAAGCTTGGCTTGGCCTGCCTTTTGACTATGGTTCAGTTGCTTACAAACTTTTTACTGCAGTTAACCACTAATACCTACCTAACTAACAAACAAACTAACAAACTACTCTTTGCACAGGTGAAGGTTTTGGCTGATAGGTTTCAGAAGCCTGGGGGATTTGATATGTGGTCGGAAAAGGATGGGCCCCAGGTATTCAGCTCTGTCGATGAAGTCCCCTCGGCGAGGTTTTTCCCAAAAGGTGTTGTTCACAGTATTAGGCCCTATGGGAAAGTTGACAAGGATTTGGATGATGATGGCAATTTGTATCAGCCTCGTTCGATTTCCAAGCCTGTACATGGTAATGAAAGAAATGGGTCAATTGTGAATGGGACTGTGAAGGGTTCTAATGATAAATTGAGGAACAAGGGGAAAAGGATAAGGTCTGGGGGTGAAAATCCCGACGGTTTGAAGGGTTTCATTTCAGGAGGAGTTGGTGTTGATGGGGAACAAAGAAAGGAGACTTCAGCTAGGTGTATGGGTAATAATCAGTCGAGTAGGGGCAGAGGTTCGCAGATATTGAGATTGCCAAATTCGGAAGTGGTTGATACGAGTTTACAAGATGATGGTTTGAAGAAGAAGGGGAGAATGATAAGGTATGGGGTTCGAAATCTAAACGCTTTGTATGGTTTGGTTCCGGGAGGAGTTGGTGTTGATGGGGAACAAAGAAAGGAGACTCCGGCTAGGCATATGGGTAATAGTCGGCCAAGTAGGGGCAGAGGTTCGCAGAAATTGAGAGTGCCAAATTCGGAAGTGTTTGATATGAGTTTACAAAATGATGGTTCGAGGAAGAAGGGGAAAAGGATAGGGTCTGGATTTGAAAATTCTAACAATTTGAATGGTTTTGTTTTGGGAGGAGTTGGTATTGATGGGGAAAAAAGAAGGGAGACTCCAGCTAGGCGTGGGGCTAATAATCGGTTTACTAGGGGTAGAGGTTGGCAGAAATCGAGAGAACCAAATCCAGAAGTGTTTGACATGAGTCTACACCTTGATGGGAGTTATGGGTTTCAAGCAGAGACGTGAGAACATGATTGAAATAACTTGTATATTAAATGTAGCTAAATGATGAAGAAAGTTCAGCTACATTATGTTTCTAGATTGTAACTGCTCAGGAACTGTGCAATGAGAATGAAGGAACATTTTGCGGCTCTTTGCCGTTTCTTTATATGGAGCTCCAAGAGTTTGAAGTGAAACGATTTGAGTCTTTCTCATTTTTTACAGGAAGTAGGTTAGATGTCAAGGTTTGGAAGTTGGTCAGGTAACAACCATCACCTCCTAAATCATTAGATGTTTATAATTGTGATGCACATTTAACAAATGTATGCAATGTACATCAAGTATTGTTTCTTGGAGACAGAAAATTATGACGTCATTGAACAGAAATATACATACGGTTAAAGTTGTTTCTATTTGCTTTTTTTTTCTTCTCTTTGAATTGACAAGTCATTGTTTCTTGTAAGCAAAATGCGAATCAACAGTTTGTAGCCAGCAAGAGATCCCAAAAAGGAGTGAAACAAGCATAAAAGACGATTCTTCCATTCTTAATTCCACCTCAGTTGGCGAAAAGAAAACATCACCATATGAACTGTTTTATTGTAAGAGGGGTGTGAGAAGTGACCTCCTTTTGCCCATATCTCTTCGTCCAATCACGCCTACCACTTTGTGGGCTTAATGGGATCAAAGTTCGGAATGCACATTAAGATGCTCAAGCTGTTTTATGTATGCCTTCAACTTTGATTGGTTACATTATTTCCTTTTAAGTTTTATGTCCACTTGCTTGTTGAATTTTTAGTCATTTGGTTCTTTAGTTGATAAGAAGTAGTAAAGCATGGAATCCCCAGACTCTAGTGCCTAGTGGCTTAGGTCTCATTCCCTCAATAAAGAGACTGAAGATCAAGTCTGGTTAATGACTCATCAAAAAGGTTGTAAAGCATGATCTACAGTGGGGGATGAGCATTGCGATTAGAACGAAAAGTGAGTTACACAAAATATTGGTTCGCAAACTGAATGTGGGGAATGCTGATGAGAATTAAGTTGCTTGAGAATTTAGAATGTATTTTTTTTTTCTAACGAATGAATTATGAAGCTACTTTATATTTGAAGCATTCTAACAAACAAAAATGGGAAAAGCTGCAGGCCAAATCGTTGAACACTATCAACATTGGTGCTTATGTTGTAGGGACAATTTGTATATCGCACTGTGAAGTATGGAGGCATGAAAAAGCCTAAGACTAAGATTTTGGGAGGTTAGAATCAAGGAAATGGTGAAGACTGATATTAGTTTAATGATAAGAGACATTTCGTTTTTGAGGTTGATCGATACTCAATAAGGAGCGAAAGAATAAAGATGACACCGCCCTATTACTAAAACATATTGGTGAAGTGGACATCCACATATTTGCTGGAGCCTGGTAAACGGTCATCTGTGGCTTTAATAGAATTGTGCAGAAACTCTTAATGTTTGTGGTAGCATCATTTGCATTTGAAAAATTACGTTGATGGGGGAGTATGATTGATACTTTATTTTATCTTCAGGTGGTTTGTGATGAATTAGAATTTTTTGTTTGGTAGAGCAATTCTTATCTTGTATATTCATGTAATGTGACGTAAGAATCTATATCAACATGTCAATTCTGAAAATGTTTGGCATTGTGGCCCAATAGATGAATGAAGTTATTCCTGCAGAACTAGGACATCCTCAACCAATAGGAGGGAAGTTATTGCGCATCATCCTTCATTCGAATCGGTTTACTCTTTTCTGGAATTGACTTCGGTTTCTTTTGAAGTACCGCTAGATACTGGTGATTCTTTCTTCCTCCTCGGGGGTTAGAGATATAAGCTCTTGCCTATCCGGACTATCTCCTATTATCGATTTCCTAACATGCTAATGGAATCAGAAAAAACTCAAGTGTATAGATTTTAGGCTTGTTGCTACAATTGGAGGTAGGCGAATTGATTTAGGGTCTAGGCGTTGATTAGGCGTTTTGTACATTATTCGGGAATTAGTCGGGTATTAATCGGCCTGGCGGTGACTAGTCAGCTGGGTGGTGACTAGTCGGCTTGGCAAAGGTTCTAAAACTCGTTAGGCGCTCCTAGGGCGGCTGAGCACCTTCTAGGTTCCAGGGCCTAGTACTCGGCGCCTGGTCGGGCGATTAGTCAGGCTAGTCGGGCTAGTTGGCGAGGGGCCTTCTAGCGCCTAGGCGGCGAGTACTCGGCCTTCCAGACCTTCTTTTAGAACACTGCTTGGTGGGGATAAGTCGGTAAGCAGTGACAAGTCTGCACTCTGCAGGTCTATTTCGTAATTTTTAGAAGTTAGGGTTTAAATATGTAATACCAATAAAAAATATAGGGTCAGTGTTATTTTTATATGGGGGCGGTTCAAGCGACACAATATTTGACACAACAAATGTAAACCACCCATTTTGGACTCCATGCAAATGATCGAAGTCATTCAATTTGTTTAAAACGTGTTTTTGAGAGTACCCGTAAAAAATCAACTCATTCGTATATCGGTAAGGGCTTGATTCGTTCTTGTCCATGAATTTGACAGGATAAAAATTGAATGAATCGATCAAGTCGATCAAGCCCTTACCGATATCCGAATGAGTTGATTTTTTCGAGTCTTAAAAACATGTTATGAACAAATTGAACGGCTCCTATTATTAGCGTGGGCTCCAATTATTATTGTGTCAAATATTGTGTTGCTTTACACTATGTAGCACGGACACGGACACGGACATGACAATTCTGAAAAAGGGGATACGGACACGGCGGGGGACACGGCAATATATATATATATATATATCCTCCAATTTTTTACTATTTCAGATTTTTCACTAAGCATATATTTAGCACGGAATTCTCTTCTTTTTACCTTATTATCTTTTGATTTAAATTCTTGGAATAACTTTTCTACATTTAACTGAAATATATATATATATATTAAAACAATTTAAAAAATGAAAAATTTAATCATTATAGTTTGACCCCCAAAAATTTAAAAATTGCAATTTGACCCCTGAAATTTAAAAAATTACAGATTGACCCCAATTTTTTTTAAAAAAATTACAGTTCGACCCTTGCTGTGCCCCCCCACTGTGTCCCCTACAAAAAACTCAAAAAAATTTGGGGACACGCCACCATATGTGTCTTGCCGTGTCCCTGTGTCCGACATTCCGATATGGCGACCTCTAGAAGTGTCAGTGCTTCATAGCTTATATATATATATATATATATATATATATATTTGTGTGTGTGTGTGTGTGTGTGAATGACGACCTCTAGAAGTGCCAGTGCTTCATAGCTTGTGTGTGTGTGTGTGAGTGATATATTAATTGTATGTATTAAGTACTTAATTTTATTTTGTTTTGAACTTTGAACACCGAACTTTGTCATACTATTTAATTTTTTGGTGTTACTTTAGAGCACTTCTTGCTCTAACTTTGGGGGAGGTGGGGAGATATGTTTTTAAAAATTAGAAAGAATCGATGATTCTCTAGGCCCCAATTAGTCCCCGACTAATCGGCCTAGGTGCCAGGTGCCTCCTATCTTCTTGACTAGCGCATAGTAGTTTATTTTTTACATTGAACAATGGTTATGGCACAACCTTAGCATGTTGAAATTGAGCTAAAACAAACCACTCACAATCTACCCTACCCAAACACAAATCACGAGGACAAAAACGAAAGATCTAAGAAAAAAACACACTTAAGCAATTAAGTCAGTGTATTTATAAAGAAGAAAAAATCGCTTTCCATCTTAAGTTGCTTCGTGCTTAATATGATGTCACAAATATTTGTGCAAAATTTCTGCTAAGGATTTAGACAGATATGGGTCTATCCAGAGCTGAATATTGAAAAAATTTACTCACGTAGAAGAAAAAAGATATGGTATGTGGATTTTCTATATATCATGTAGATTCTTCCATTTGTTTTGTATAGCAATCGATGGCCAAACTAGAATAGCTTGATACGTGTTGTTGGGTTTGTTTCCTAACAATTTGAGCTTTTGGTAGTCGTGGGTGACTTGCGGAGCTCCAACTTGGGGAGGTCTTGCTTACATGTGTATTCGTTTGCAATCTATTACCCATTTGCATCCAGCTTCTCTACTTGGATGTGTGTTTGCATCTTGGCTTCCAAGATGCGATTGCACATAGGGTTGGGTAATGAAGAGTTAGATACATATTGTAGGACCTATTTCTAATTAGTTAAGAGTCGTGACCTAACCTAATGTTAATAACAAATTTGATCATAGAAGCTACCGTTGCGAGGGGGCTTTGGGCTACGGTGCTTGCATGGTAGTCGTGGGTTTTGCCATGTTTGGTGGTAGAACTGATTCAAGAATGGTTTGGGGCTAGAGAGGATGGAAGCTTTGGATTTGTATCCCACTTTGCTTGATTTGGCTTATTTGGAGAGAGCAGAATAGTAGATATGTGATGTGGTGGGGAGGCTAATGTTTAGGCTTCAGAGAGCCCTTTCTAGGTTGCATAGTTAGGAATCAACGGTATGTACCATCAAACAATTTCTTGATATGACATATTTTTGGAGTATATAGTGGATAGTACCTTTTTGTCCTTGGCTTTCTTTTGTACATGGAGCCGTCCCCTTGACTCAGTTACACTGTCTTTGGATTGCAAGAAAGCGAGAGAAAAGAAAGGAGAAGAAAGTAGTCCGGTTTCTCTCCCACGTTTGGCTAACAAAAATGGCGAGAGAGGAAGAGAAATGGTGAGATTCTCGAATCCCTTACCCCCCTCTTTTCCCCCCTTTTCGTTTCTCACCAAAAGTGGTGAGATTCCGTGGGAAACGGATCGCCGGCTGCGAGTGCGGTCCACCCCATCGTCGGACTTGCACGGCTGTATTCGTCTCGTCGAGGAGTAGCCGGATCTGTGATCAAAAGTGGTTTTTGAGATCGCTGGAAAGTCGCCGGAGATGAGGGAGATGACCGGATTGGGAGGGAGAGAGAGTGGTTTCTCAGGGTTGTTGGATGCACCAGTGAGAAACCCCTCCCCTTTCTTTTCTTCTCTCACCATTAATGGATAACCCTCCCCTTTCTTCCCCTTTCTTCCCCTTTCTTCTCTCCCCATCCAAAGACACTGTTAGTCCTTCTCTATAAAATTTAATGCTTGTAAAGAATAAAGATCATAGACACTAGGGCGATTTACTCTGCTAATGGTGTGCTGTATTTCATGTGCCGTTATCATTTGTCTGTGCATGAGAGACAAAATTTGAGATAACCTAGCCTAAATTTTATGTCCTAATAGGACCTCCTTTGCTCCTGGATTCTCTTCCACCCCTCACTGGGCTAGTCACCCATGTTCATTCTTATATTCAAGGGTATTGGGTCTTTCCCCGGTTCAAAAAGGCAAGTCTGCCATCTCTGTTTGTCATGTCATCGATCAGATAGGGGGTGCTTGGGAGCCCCTTTTTTAGATTATGCTGCAGTGTGCTTTTTCTAGTTATGTGTGTGGGGGAGGTTATTAGGATATCTTTACAGTCAATATGCAGTTTGCAAAATGAACTGGAAAATGCATAATCACAAAATCACCTTCGGAGAATCTTTTTGGATTCTGATATAGTTTCACAGGCGAAACTCTTCTGCAAAATCTATTCTGTACATATCATCTAAACACATTTACAAATTCGATTCTATTTTAACAATCTATATATACTTATCACAAATCCAAAATCGGCTTCAACTTTCTGGACAAGGTTCTCATTTATCAGTTAGGCCATGCCAATCAAGTCGAGAAGCAGTGGAATACCTTTTCGGTTATTTTTCTATTTCTCAGAAGTCAACCCTTATCGAGTATTGTCTTTGCACTTGACTCGAGTGTGATTAGTGGGCAGTGAACTGTTGCAGCCATAACACCCTCAAATGGATCTTAGTGGAGTATATTATATTTTCATGGATTGCAACCATAGTTCAGGGATTGTAGTTTCTCAAAAAAGGGATGAGTGGGATGGGTTAGAGATAGATTTTGTGTGGTTAGCAATTTTCATCACCAACTTGAGTTGTAATAGAAGGTACTCATGTATAATGTTGACTAGGTGTAAAATCAGGTGATCTTTGTCATTGCTTTCTGTATTTGCTGTAGGTCAAGATTATACAAGCGATTATTGATTAGCAACGCTATTCCTTTAGTTCATCAGTATTTTACTGGAAAAAATATTGGTCACAACTTTATCTGTGGTTAGAAATTTTCAACATCAACTTGAGTTGTAATAAAAGGTATTCATTTATAACGTTGACAAGGTGTAAGATCGGGTGGTCTTTGTCATTGCTTTTTGTACATGCTGTGGTTCAAGAGAATACAAGTGATTACTGATTAGCAATGCTATTCCTTTATCTCATCAGTATTTTACTTGAAAAATATTTGTCATAACCTTATCTAGTCCGTTGGCTAAATCAGTGACGGGAATTGATGGTTGATGCTAATTCTATTTCAGCTAGTGCTGATGCCCTACTACGACTTTTATGCTGGCACTTTCATATCGCGACGGACAGGTGTCTTGAACATAGCTCTGTATATACATGTATGCTTGGTTGATAATGTTAAATCTTCTGTAACGCTGTATATGCATAATGAATTTGAGGAGGGATTTATCAAGGGAAAGGAAAATGATAGCAAACTAAAGGAATAAAATTAGCTACTACACGTTATCTTCTTTCACATATATATTTTCCTTTATAATCCTCCCGCAAATCCAGGATGTAAACACAGGCTTATCGATGAGGACTTGGTTGTAGACTTGTAGTGTTGTGATTCTAGAAATATTCGGAATTCAGTTTAATGACTGGAAGGGAAACTCCAAATTGTATTGCCAGTACTTTGATGCCATTTACTATTTATGATGGTTGAAAAGACATTCTCACGGGTGTCGACAGTTGAAGATTAGCCGATGAAGAGCTTCCACATACGAGTTGAAGGAGATTCTGACTCGACAATCAAATGCCTTTTTGGGCATCTTTCAATCCTACTGTTCTTCTAGACATTAGTGGTCCATTTCCAAGTATAGTGCAAGATAATTGGATGCAATGGCTTAAGGATAAGGACCCTATGGAGAGATGGAAAGCTGAGCAGAAAATACAATATTCACCTCTTTTTGGAAAATGGAAAGCATTCTCGAAGGTATGGGATTGGCTTTGGATTTTCAAGAAAGAGTACTTGATTCCTTTTGACACTGATATATGCAGGGCAGATGCATACTGATGAATAAATTGAGCATCATAAGGAAAGTGTTTTGTATTGTTATTGCTACTTTTAAGAAAGGACACCTGATTATGAACGTTTGCACTTGTGATTCCCTTTGTACCTATCATTGATCCAGTTATTCTCTACATTTTCTTATTTTAGCTCTTATGGATAATCATCCTTGTGAGAATATGCATAATTACAAGTTTTTGTTTCCTACTATGTTCGTTCTTCTTGCAATAATAATTTTCCACATAGGAAATTTAGCACCCATTCTATCATCCTGATTGAAGTAACCCTTAAAAACAAGGGGTGCTACTTTTGGAGATTATTTTTCTCCATTTTCTGCTCTCAAACTTGGACCTCATTTGGTACTATGATCGGTTCATCTTGGAAGGGTTTGTGCAGCCTCTAAAAACGCTCGAGTTTTACAGGATTGACTTCTACACCCTATTTTGTAGGGTCGGGTATTCACTCTCTCCTAGGACTGAAGATAAATTAACAATTGGATCAAATAGTCACATCAATCTGAATATGGTTGTCCATTGGAAACCTAAAACTTCAATTGAGCTAAGGGTCTATTGACATTAGCAATTGCCATCAGAATCCAAGATAAGGGAGAAAACAACTAACATGATTCATCAACAATAGTAGTGCACTATCTTAGGCCTCACTATCCTTCAGTTTAAGTGTTTGATAGCCCCACCCCCACTAAAATGCTCCAAGAACAACCAACTTTATTTAGAGAAAACGTGTTTGGACTAACATAAGTCTTTCGATTAGAATTAAATACCTTTCTATATGTGCAGATATGCATGCTTATGTTTGTAACTTGTATATATGTATACCATGTAATTGTAATGATGGCAAAAGCATTTGCCATCCTTCCATTCTTGGTCTATTGATGATTAGGAGCGGCCAGTGCTCTAACCACCATGAAAAAGTTAGCTTTTTATTACCAAAGTCACTGAAACACCATAAGGCTAACAATGAATCTGAACCAAGTGTCAGTTGCTAGTATTGTTGAGACTAATTGTAGAGTTGAATTAGCTTTGGAGATTTTTAAAGGTTAGCCACTACTTTTAGGTTACGATAAATTATCTTCATGGTCAACTATGCAACACGCGAGGTCGGCTGGATTAGTATTAGGGCTATCTCTCCTACCACTTTTGAACATAAAATTTCGTGATTATTTTATTAGTTTTGAACTATTTTAATCAAAAGTTGGGAAATTGCCCCATTTACCATCACAATAATTGTGCTTTTACCTGTACCATTTCATTTCACTCATCTTTCCACTAGTATCTTTACTTTTCTTTTCAAGGAAATCCAGAAACTTTGGGCACCACTTAAATATTTTAATGATCTTGTACAGAATTCTGCCTCTAGATGACCATTCACTACATGCTATATGTTATATACTTTTCTTCTCTTTTTGCAATACGGTAGGAATGACTTGAATTTTGCGGTTCTGAGATTGAGAATGCTATAGGAAAAGAAAACCTAAATATACGGGGAAGGTTGGTACATAAATATCAATAACCTTTTGGATGGTTATCTTTAGATCTTTCGGAAAGAGATTTGGAACTAATTGAATATCTATAAAATTGGAGTGATCAGATTTGGATATAAATACGAATAAAAATCTATAAATTGGAGTGATCAGACTTGGACTATATAAATATGATGTTACATGTGGGGCGTGAGGCTACCCAACACACAATCCTTCGCTCTTTTCTGGACTTGGTACTGACTGTGAGTAAGAATCTATGCATCTCATCTTATATGAATATCTGGAAATTGATATCTGTCTATCAGAAATTTTCTTATATATTATGCATGCAGGTGTAGGTCAAGATGCAAAAACAATTTTTCTACATCGGAGTAGCTTGTAAATTGTATCGAACAACATGAGCTATATTTGATTGATACATTTGAAAAAGACAAAAACAGTTATGGCACTGTATGAGGATTCGATTTGAACATGGATGTATAACTTTATTAAGCCACTTTTTTTTACTTTAGTCTTATTGGAAAAACTCCTATTCACCTTGAATGCTATTGCCTTTTGAGGACTGCCACTAATGCCATCTATGGTGTAATAAAACTATTTTCTCTATTACAATCATTGCAAATATTTTTTTAATCATTTGTCTTGGCTGTTACCATCTCGAGAGTATTGTAAATACAGGTTTAGTCATGACCCAAGAAAGGAAAACTCCCTATATAAGAAGCACAAAGCTGACACTCTTTGCCACCCCTGAAGATATCAAATGAGCGGCATCTTAGAGAGACTTTTTGTTCATTTTCTTGTTCCTACTTGAAGAGAGCCTTTTTTACTTCTTTTTCCTTGTTCCTACTTGACAAATAGTGAACTCAAAATCGGAAAGTAAAATATGGAGCAAACAAAGAATGGAGAATCAGCAGGTTTGGAGGAGGAGAAATGGGTTTATGATTCTTCTTTGGATCATAAAGGAAGGGTTCCTCTCCGCGCCACCACTGGTGCATGGAAAGCCTCGCTCTTTATCATAGGTAAGAATAGACATATCATGATGTAAAAAAGTAGACCATGCCAGAATAGACATATCGTGATGTAAAAAAGTAGACCATGCCAAAAATACCTAAGTTTGATGTTGAATTTCCCTTACGTATATGGTTTCACTTTCTGATAAGTAGTAATGGTAAAAAGTCAACATGCTATTGCATGATGCTATGTTTTTTTGACGTTCAATTGCTATCTATTTAATCAGGATTCATAAATCCCCTATTGAGCTCTCTTAAAAGATTCTTAGCTTGTACTTTTCATTTTTGCTCTCTTTTGACTTACTCCAAAAGGATTATTTGTCTGCAGCAGCACTCCGTACTATAAAAATTTTAATCTTAGGCTCTTAGCCTTAGATATGTCGTTATATAGAGTATACACATGCAAATGTGTGGGTTTTTTGGGTGGGTGTGTATCGGTGCATATTTATGATGCTTATGTTTGCCATTTTGGTTGAGGGAGCAATTCCATCACCAAATGGAACTAGTGGGAATCACTTTGCAGTGATTCATGGTTACTAAGGAACGTAACTTTTTATCTTGCTCTCTTATCCAAAATGTAGGAGGGTCTTGATTTGAACTAGACCAGAATGATTTGTTGTTTCTGTTTAGTAAGTTGTGCTTTTGCTGTGGGGTTCATAACTGGCCACAGCATGACCAATAAGGGGTGGGGTCTGAAATGGGTTCTACCCAAGAGGCTCATACCATTATTTCCTTTTGAACAAACCAGAGACTTCTGAAAAGCACAAAAAATGAGTGCTATTGGTCATGTGCACTTGCAAGCTGGATCAGTACTTCTGACCAGTAACCAATGTTCAAAAAGAGGTCTGGGGATACATATCAGTATCAGTTCTATGATGATGAAGAGCGGAAGAATTAGGTCAAAAGTTCTGATGTGTATCATTCGATGCACATCACAATGCCTATATTTAGAACCTTGCTTTGTTAATGCACCAGACTTTAATCTTTTTTTTTTTAGTAAATAGCACAGAGTTTTTCAACTACTTTTAAACTGGAAACTCAATTGATATTCCTTGGGCTGTGTTCTGTTGGCAGCAATCGAGTTCAGTGAGAGGTTGAGCTACTTTGGAATAGCAACAAGTTTAATCATATATCTCACCAGGGTGATCCATATGGACCTGAAAACAGCAGCAAAGAATTGCAATTACTGGATCGGGGTAACAACCATGATGCCTCTGCTGGGAGGGTTCTTAGCGGACGCTTACCTTGGCAGATTCTCTACTGTTCTCGGTTCATCCTTTGTCTATCTCTTGGTAATATATGTCAAATTCCATTTCATTCTGAAAAACATTGCTGACCCTTATCGTACACAATCCCCTATGCTCAACTGGGCTAAGTCGTCGTGTGATATGAGTAAACTTATCAAGTCATCTCTAGGTTTGACATGGGCCTTTCTGGACCCAAAAAGGAGTAAGACAAAATGAAAAAAATATGGTGGCAGTAACAATTTTGGTTCATTTGAACACAAGTATTCTATGTAGCATGGACACTGATGTGGACACGGACACGGAATTTCTCAAAAAGGGACACGGTCACGGCAGGAGACACGGCAAAAATAAATAAAATTAATACAACAATAATTACAATAATAGAACCCATCTAGTCCCCAATCATTGGGGGTTTGGGTGGGAGATGATTGGAGACAGACCTAACCTTTGGCAATATGTACAAAGTGGCTGCTCTCAGAATACCACTGAAACATTGGGCCCCCCTAAACCTCCAAGAACCGAGGAGCTACAAGGACATTTTGTTGCAAAAATAACTAAAATTAATAAGTAAAATTTATTTTATACCAATGGAAGTAGAGTTATATGTATAAACATGAAGCTTCAATACATATAAAGCATTATATATACATCATATCATACTTTCAACTCCAAATATTTGAAGTAGTACACATTTACCCCCCCAAAATTTTAAAAAATTGCTTATTTAACCCCTGCCATGTCCCCTTGCTTGTCCCCACCGTGTCCCCCTAAAAAATTAATTAAATTTATGGGACTCGTGTCCTATAAGTATTGAGCCGTGTCCCCGTGTCGGACAACGGGACACTCCAGCCTCTAGGAGTGTCGGTGTGTCGGTGCTACATAGGTAGTAATGCTAGGGACACAATCTGAGCCACAAAATACACCATAATCCTCACACATTGGGAAGTTATAGCTATGGCCTATAGGGTCCTAACTCCTCTCACACACTGAGAATTTATAGCTTTGGCCTATGGGGCCCTAACTCCTACGGCATGTGAGAAGATTGTGGGTGATTCTGCGGCTGAGAGTTGTGATTCTGTAATAGCTTTTGGGGTGGTGACTTTATATTGTGGTACCTTGGTAATTGTACCGGCATATTTGCCACTATTTTTGCAGCTACTTTTGGGCTGAGCATAATTTCTAATTACGTTTAAGGGCTAATTCTGAGAAGCATCATAGCCTATGCTTTTGCATTTTGATTTCCAGAGTCACCTTTTGTGAATTCTAATGTTTTGAAAAACATCCCCTTGGTGCTTTAACAATTAATAGTTTAGTTTTCACTAAAACTGGAACTACATGCTTTCCGCAAACAGGCTTTGATTCTGTTGATGACGTCTAGACTTGTACCGAGCTTGAAGCCCTGTGATGATTCTGGCATTTGTCACGAACCGAGGAAGATTCATGAAGTGGTCTTCTTTATTGCCATCTATTTAATCTCAATAGGTACTGGAGGCCATAAACCTGCTTTGGAGAGCTTTGGAGCCGATCAATTCGATGATGATCACCATGAAGAAAGAATCCAAAAGATGTCTTTTTTCAACTGGTGGAACTTTGGCCTCTGCTGTGGCTTATTACTTGGCGTGACAGTAGTGGTTTATGTCCAAGACCATGTGAGTTGGGCTTTTGCAGATATAGTCCTGGCTGCTGTAATGGCTGCTAGTATTGCGATCTTCTGCATCGGAAGGCCAGTTTATCGGTATAGGAAGCTGACAGGGAGTCCCTTTACCCCCATGATACAGGTTCTTGTGGCTGCCTTTAGCAAAAGAAATCTTCCCTATCCTTCAAATCCTGCTCAATTGTATGAAGTAATTCCCAGGTCAAGGAAGATCGAGGGGAGGCTTCTCTACCATACCAATAAGCTCAAGTAAGCCATTGAACTAGCGTTTCAATATCAGAATTACTGCATTCTAGTGATGTGTGAGTCCAGTTGTTTATTTACATACATCTCACCAAAGCCCGTCTCAATTATGTTAGGAGGGACAATTGGCGTGGGTAAAGTTGTGAACTTAAACTGGTTCCTCATCTGATTTTTTATTACCGCCAATTTTGACTTTAAATATAATAAGAAGTCACCAGCCTCACAACCCCCAGCCATGTACCAAAGGCATGTTTTTAAAAAACGGCCATTACGTGAGGGGTTTTAGCTAAGCTGTTACGGTTTCGGGTGCAAATAACAGCATTATGAGAATTCACATGTGTATCGGCCGTTACGGCTGTTACAGCCGTTACGTAACGGTCCGTAACGGCCATTACACCACCCTGTTACTGGACCGTTACGGTCTCTTGACAACAGAACATGAAAACAGCTTTTCATCTTACGGGTGCAAACTGGTCCAGAGAAATAAGATAAAAAACTTCAATTTCGTTCAACCTCCAATTCACATAGATGGCGTCAAATCTAAGGCTGTATGTGCGTACTGCGTAGTTTCTGTTATATTAGGGAGAAGTAGCTTAGATTTCAACTTTTTCTTTGATCTCGACTATGATTTGGGTTCCTAAACTTGTTGGGTTTGATCGATTTTGCATGTAGAGGTTTCGCTTTAGGGTTTTATTGATGGATCAGGGGTTGATAGGGCGACTTGATTGAGGCTTTTAGGTTTCGGCGGGTGGTCGACGAAGACGAAGGGTTTTTTTCCCTATGTTTGAACGTGACTGTGGTGTGATTGTATACTAAGGGGATTTTATATGGTGTGCATCAAATAGGTGTCACTGGAGATACCATGATCCTCCACGCCATTATTTTTGGGCGTGACTTGTTATTGGAATATAGAAACAAAATGAATGGTTGTGTGGTAGTAATTTAATGTTATTGACATATTTCTATGTTGGAGTGCTAGCAATTAGTATGGTATGGACGTATGGTAGTACTTCTATGTTGTAGCATGTATGTGTAGTTGTGTGCCGGGATACTGTTATCATGGAATTTGCATCAAAACTACTTCTTAAAGTCAAATATTGGTTAGAAATCTCTAAAGACATTCAATTTTGTCATAAATAAGGTCTGAATATATGTATCAATTGTTGTTTAGCATTTGCTAGTGCTTCGAAAAAATTCACGGGTGTAGTTTCCGCTTCCCGTTACACATTGAACGATATGCCTGATATCCATTACACGCAACCGCGACCGCGATTTAAAACTCTGGTCCAAAGGCAACATTGAGGAATATTTATGAGCCCTATAACTTTGTCTACAAGAGAGAATCAAGAGGCTTATGTAGAAGTATGAGCACATAGCTTCCTTTATTTTGTGATGTAGGAATAGTTCAAACTTCAAAGTAATGCATGAAATAACGTAGTTTGTCTTTGGAGCGGGTTTGGGGTGATGAATCCTAAACCCCAACCCGACCCTACCCTAATGGGTTAACATGTCTCCCCTCATGTCCTAACCCTGTCGGCTGTCGCATATAATAGATTTAAGGTAGATTAGGTAATCCTGATACTCCAGCCCGTTTCTATGTTGACCTTATCCAGAGTATTGCCAGCACGGCAGCCGGAACATTTTTCTGCAAACAAATTTCATTATATGTGCTTGTTTTATGGTATCAATTGCTTTGATTAATGTGTTTCAGGTTTCTTGACAAGGCTGCAATCGTTGAAAATGAACAAAGTTCAGCTGAGAAGCAACAAAATTCATGGAGGCTCGTAACTGTTACCAGGGTCGAGGAAATGAAGCTGCTCCTCAACATGTTTCCCATCTGGCTAGTCACCATGCCATTTGGCATTTCTGTTGCACAAACCTCAACATTCTTCATCAAACAAGCCACCACCCTTAACCGTGAGATCACCCCCGGTTTCCTAATCCCTCCGGCCTCTGTCTACTCTCTTGCTGCCATTGGAATGATCATCTCCGTCACCTTGTATGATAAGATCCTCGTACCAGTACTAAGAAACTTAACTGGAAATGAAAGAGGCATCAAAATCCTCCAAAGGGTTGGTGTTGGTATGGCCTTTTCAATTGTTACTATGGTAGTTGCAGCCTTAGTTGAAAAAAAGAGGTTAACCCTAGTGGAGAAAGATCCTGTCAAGGGTTCCATCTCAATGAGTGTGTTTTGGTTAGCTCCTCAGTTTCTCATTATCGGAATCGGAGACGGGTTTACTATAGTGGGATTGCAGGAGTACTTTTATGACCAAGTTCCTGATTCAATGAGAAGCTTAGGCATTGCACTTTACCTTAGTGTGATTGGAGTGGCCAATTTCCTTAGTAGCTTCTTGATAACAGTTGTGGATCATGCGACTCAAAGGGGAGGGAAGAGTTGGTTCGGAAAGGATTTGAAAAGTAGCCGCCTGGACAATTTCTACTGGCTATTGGCGGCCATGTCAGCAGTGGACTTGTGCGCGTATGTGATCTTAGCTCGGCGGTATTCTTACAAAAATGTGCAGGGAAGGGCTGTTGTGGCCGTGGCCGACTGCTATGAAGGTGATGGGGTTGGGGCAATGGCTTAATGTCTGAAGTCCTATAGTTTTGTATTATTAAGGCCGTGTTTGTGGAGGGCTTTTCGTCTTCCAAGAAGCTGAACTTGTGTCTTGGGTTTTGTACCAGTTTCTCTCTTTTGGTAAATCCATCCATGAGTCTATTAACCAAATACAGCCATATTGTGTTATTGCTGTTTTAGTTTTCTTTAGAACCATTTTATTTGGAGCTTTAGGTTACAATGTTTCGCAATCAAATTATTAACATGCAAATGGATGCCTTCACCTTGATATACTGGCAGAGGGGTAATTGGGCGGGCACGACGCTTTTAATACAGATACGGATACGGCAATAGAATCTAGCACCCCATTTGTCAGACACTAAGTTGGAACAATATTACAAAGGAGGATATGGTAGGTACAAGGATTAAATTAATATTGTGATATGATGATGGATACATAGTTTGTTAAGAGTATTATTTATAAGGAGGATATATGTACACTGGGTTTGTTTTGTATGCCATTGATGTGGTTCATGGTTGGATATTGGTGGCTGGCTGGATATCAACTGTTTTGAGTTTACTAGAAAAAGGGAAAGTGTTTGGTCCCATAAAAGAAACCCATAAAACCACTCATAAAATGCATACGACGGGTGAAATCCATCTGGTGGAATAGTGTACCGGGTGGATTTCACCCGCCGGATGCATTTTATGGGTTTCTTTCATGGGACTATACCAGACCTCCTAAAAAAATGAAAAGCTATCACTGATTCGTTATTACATTCCCCTCCGGGACGTATATTATTATGGGGATAACTGTGTCCAAAATCATGCTATACGTGAATTCACATGTATCAAACGGCTCGACAAATTCGAGGCTATAAATAATCCTCTTTTACCTCTAACAAATAGGCCCAAGAGAACAAGCGTGCGAACCATCGTATATCAACATGTCTTTTCTTTCAAAACAAATATACCTTCATGTCCAAAACGACGAAAACCTATAATCACCCACTAGAAACTAAGGTGATGTTCGGGACCTTCATTTTTGCATTTTGTATTGTATGGTTATTCATTTTGAGTGTTTGGAAGTTAAATTGTGAAATATATTCTGAGATAATGCGTTCTCCAAATTACACAATTGATGCACAATTTGATAATCAGTTTTTGAGTTACTTTTGTATTCTGGGACAAAAACCTCATTATAATCTGTTTTTGATGATTATTCTCAAATATTACTTTGCTACAAAATCTATTCTGGCCAATATCTTATAATCAAAAAAATTACAATTCACAATTCAAAACGCATGCAAAATCCAAAAAATAATAAGCTGCCGAAGAAAAATAAAGAAAGAAAGCCAGCAGGAACTTCATCGGTGGACCCCAAAATCAGTGTTGAGGTCAGCTTTATTTTTTCCACTCAGCCGTTGAGTTCAGCTAGAAGTTTCCTCTCTGTAACGTAAAAAATGATTTTTAATCACCAGCCGAAGATCCACATCAACTTATCCACCACATTTGACATTACTCTCTCTCTCTCACACACAAACACACAGTTCAAATTAGGGGTGTACACGGTCCGGATCGGATTGGCATCAATTCAATCTTAATCCGCGAGTCACGATTTTTAGAAAACACAATCCGTGTCCGGACCAAAAGTCTCACGGTCCAGTTCATATCTGATCCGCGAGTCACGGATCGATTCCGCTTTTATCCACGGATTACCTGTCATACGTAAATTACACAAATAATTTCATCCGGAGATAGGAATTGATAGATGCAGTTTACAAAGATGTGATGGAGCCATGGAATTGAATCAATTGATAGAGGCAATTCATCCACCAATTGAATCAATCAGTAAAAACAAAGGCAGATTAAATCTTTAATACAAAATCCAAAGTATAAAACTCGAAACAGAGACCTAAACATTAATAAACAAAGCAACAGTAGCTTAGTTCAATACATGGAATAAAAACAAAAAAAGGCAGTTCAAAAACAAAGGCAGCAAACAAAGTATATGTAGTAGAAGTTTGTGTTACACTTTACCCCCTAGATTTCATAGGAGATAACAATAAAACCCTACATCAAATTAATAATATTTATAAAACTTATAAAATTATTTATACATAATAAATCTCACGGTCCGGATCGGTTAATCTACGGTTTCAAAATCAAAATCCGTGTCCGGACCGCGAGTCACGGTTTACTATTTTTTGAATCCGTGTCCGGACCAATAATCCACGGTTAAAATCCAAAACGTGCGGATCGGTCCGTACCGGATTCACGGTTCACCGGTTTTTTTGTGCAGCCCTAGTTCAAATAACAGTACAGACAGCCGTACACACGTTGGTCATTTGATATTTACGCATAACTCGTTCAATTTTAAAATTAACATCCGGCAAATTTAGGATTTGAAATATTCAATCGTCATACCATTCTGACTTTTTAACTTTTTGAAATTTAACATTTTAATTTATGTCCCGTGCACCTTTGACCAAAGCCATTGGCCGGGGTTATTTGTTCTATTACCTTCTTTTTTGTTGTGTGTATTGTCTGCAAAGTGTAAAGAAGGTGGTTAAATTAATGAAGAGGCAATGCCAGCTTTGGACACCAAGAATTCCCACGCGACTTTGAGTGCATGACTTTTTTTTAGTTTTTATTTTTTATTTTTTGATCCACAGTGCATGACTTGAGTGCCTTAATTTGATGGAGATTAAATATAGGCAGGACCCTTAATTAATAATGTTTAAAAAACCTTATACTCCATCATGAAAACTTAAACACGTTTATAAAGACAATGGGTTTGTGAAAAGTCGCTTCACCACCTCTAATCTTATGGAGTAATGAAGATTGACAACTTATATTATCTATAACACATGTAACAAAGGCCCCTTTTGACCTGACCTTTTTATGACATTTCGAGTCAAATTTTACATCTGTTAGTTTTAACGAGAGGAATTTAAAAAATATAAAATTAATATATATTAAAGTTGAAAAAAAAATTATATAAGATAATGAAAAAGTCCCAAGAAAAATAATCTCGTCGAGCCGAACAATGTGATAAAATAATAGTATCCCAATCTTGTAAAAAGTTTATTAAAAAAAAAAAAAAACCAGACCAAATAGTTGTCACGAAGTTAAGCCCGACGTCGGTCACGTGGAAGAAAATATTTCTAACAATACATCATGTGTCCAGACTCCAGAGGCCAAAACCAACAATTTCTTTGTCCTTTTTTAACAATGCTATGATGCTCATATATTTAGGTTTCACATTTTATTTGCTATATGTCACAATTGCATTGGTAGAAGTAGAATGTGTTGTTGCACTACAAAACGTATGTTGTACATTCTACCAATAAATTGATTTACACAACACGTAGTATCCAAATGTAGCCATCGAAGTATTAGTAATTTTTTTGGATCTGACCAAATCGACAATCCCTTCTGTTTCTTATCTCAGCCAATGATTGGTAGATTAGTATTAATGTTAGAGCATCTACTATAAATGGGTTAAATAGTAGTAAGTTGGGAGTGAGTTAATACAATATTTTAAATTTCTAGCCAGTAATTAGACATTTTTACTTTTTTGCATGCATTTAGATATGTTAGTACATCAGTGAAATCTAGCAATTGATAAAGTGTATGTTAATTTTGGCCATCATTCTAGCGATCCAAGAGTGCACCCTCCCAACAACAGTACTTATTTTAATTTTTTAGCTAGTCCATAATACTTTACATGAGTTTATTACTGGACACTTTTAACGTGTAAAAAATTATGATCTACATGGTGAATGCTCTTAGGTGTTAGATGGGAAGGTGCAGGGATGAAGCTAGGAATTTCACTACGTAGGGGCGAATTTTTTTTTCAAATACTATGCAGGGGAGAGCCTATATAATTCATATGAAATTATTATTTTTTCTATATAAAAATAGAGGTTTTTTTTTTCTTTTTGCAGAGGCGACAGCCCCTACTGGCCCCCCTCTGGCTCCATCCCTGGGGAGGTGGGAAGGGGCGGGCTCGAACCCGGCCTAATACATGCAACTGCACTCTGCTCTACTTTGCCAGTACACATACACCAGATTGCGCTGGACGAGGCCAGGCCAGTCCGGGTTGAGTCTCAACTCGACCCGGCCCTATTAGCCTAAAAAATTATCCTAAACCACAAAAAAATGATAATAAAATTGGACTGAACTGGGCTATCAGGCTGGTATGCAAAGCACTTGACACTACCGACAATCGTCCACTGAAAATTAATTAAACGCAAGAAAGATTCACTTGTGGGTCGGTCCCCATCTCCGGCCGTAACGTAAAAGACCAAAAAGATCATCATCATCATCATCCCAACTCACCCACTCTGTCTTCTTCAAATAACGGTACAGACACAACTGATGAATACACTCTCAGCTTTCACTATGTCCACTCCACTACTTTCCTTCTCCCTTCAATTCCTCTGCTTCGCCATAGCAATCTTCACAACACATGCCGACCTCCCCGGCACGTGGCAACTCCTGGTCGCCAACGCCGGCATTGCCTCCATGCACACCGCCGTCACCCGGTTCAACACCGTTCTCCTCCTCGACCGGACCGACAACGGCCTACCCCAATTAAGGCTCCCAAAAAACCGCTGCCGCATCGACCCAACCACCGGTAAACCCGATTGCTACGCCCACTCCGCCCTCCTCGACCTTCAAACCAACAAAATCCGCCCGCTCGAAATCCTCACCGACACGTGGTGCTCCTCCGGTCAATTCCTCCCGGACGGCTCCCTCCTCCAGTCCGGCGGCCAATTCGACGGCTTCCACAAGTTCCGGCGATTCATCCCCTGCCTACCCGGTTCATTCTGTAATTGGATTGAGCTTCAAAACATCACTTTATCCAAAGGGCGTTGGTACGCCACGAATCAGATACTCCCGGACGGTTCTATCATAATCGTCGGGGGCGCTGGAGCCAGCACCGTGGAGTACTTCCCCCCTAGATCGGGCGGCGCGGTGAGTTTTCCATTTCTCGCCCGGGCGGGAGACGATCAGATGGATAACCTGTATCCATACGTTCATCTCCTCCCGGACGGACATCTGTTCATATTTGCGAACATTCAATCCGTGCTATATGATTACACGAAAAACGAGATTGTTAAAGTTTTTCCACGGCTGGAGGGCGGCCCACGTAACTACCCGTCAGCGGGATCCTCTGCCATGCTGGCGCTGGGAGGCGACTATTCCAGCGCCACCATTGTCATTTGCGGTGGGGCCCAAGCTGGTGCGTACATTATGCGGGAGGTGGATACTCCGGCCCATGGGAGTTGCGGGCGGATCGTGGTGACCAATCCTGACCCGGTTTGGGAAATGGAGGAAATGCCGTTTGTTCGGATCATGGGCGATTTGGTAATGTTACCAACAGGAGACATGTTAATCATTAACGGGGCTCAAGCGGGGAGTCAAGGATACGAATTGGCTACGAACCCGTGTTTGAACCCGGTTCTTTACCGACCCGATCAGCCTGTGGGGCTTCGATTCATGACGCTCACTCCCAATGCCATCCCCAGAGTGTATCACTCCACGGCCAATTTATTGCCAGACGGGAGAATTTTAGTAGCCGGAAGTAACCCGCATTACTTCTACAAGTACACTGGGGATTTCCCATCAGAGCTAAGAATCGAGGCGTTTTCCCCCGAGTACTTGGCAGCAGATAGAGCGAATTTGAGGCCGGTGGTGGTGCAGACGAAGGAGCGGGTTCGGTACGGGGAGGATTTTGAGGTTTTCGTGACGGTGCCGCTGCCGGTGGTAGGGATAATAGAGGTGAATCTTGCGAGTGCGCCTTTTGCTACGCATTCGTTTTCGCAGGGGCAAAGATTGGTAAAGTTGGTTGTTGCCGATGCGGTGCCGGTCAGTGCTGGAAAGTATAGGATTGGGTGCACGGCGCCGCCCAATGCAAATGTGGCACCACCAGGTTATTATATGATGTTTGCGGTTAACCAAGGAGTGCCGAGTGTTGCTCGCTGGGCCCATTTGATCTCCTAATTTTCAAAATTCTGTTTTCTATTTATTTATGTTTTTCGTTGCATAGTGTTTTCAAGAACTTGTTCTGAAAGTGTTGATAAAACTCATGTTTGTTAAGATTTGTTTCACTGATGTATCCGCAATTTAGGAAGAGTGCCGATTGTTCAATTCTTTTGCTAGTGTTGCTAGTTGATCCGTTCCGTTGAACTTGAATTTTTGAATTGATATATGTAAGGATAATGACCTAATTTAAAAAATGTAAAAAAATCAACGAAAAAAAAAAATCGAAGTAGTGAAGGAGGCTTAATTATTGGACAAGGACCGATATCAGGTCGATATGTCCATTCAAAAGTACTACAAATTTTTGTGAAAAGCATGACTGTCCAATTCCGAAATTGTACTTCTAAGATTTTGTGTGGCCAAAAAAATTTTAGTAGGAGTACTATGTTTTGTTGGGAAAGTGTTGATAAAAATGGGAATGGGGATAGGGACATAACTCGATTGAAACGAACCACAAAATTATTACCCAACCCGAATCTGCTTTGATAACCAAACAGGGAGAGGAAAGTTGTTTCACACCCGAATCAAATGGGCAGGTATTCCCCGAACAGATTGGGTATCCGAATTAATTGGTTTTTCCAGGCAGGTTGAACCGCCAAACGGACCCGGACTGTCTGGTCACTGCAAGAACCAGCGAGTGCGCATCCTTAAATCTTTCACCACAAGACCCCCCGGTTTCACTTCCACCACGTTTCTCTTTCTTCAACCACTGGTGTGGAACGTTAACAGTGAGTATTAAAATTACAAATTGTATAAGTTAAGCATTTCGAATAAAACATACTAACGTTTTATGCTATTTAACTAACTACTCCCTCCGTCTCATTTTGTTTGTCAATTTTTTTTATAATCGTGTCAGTTTTCGATCACTTATATCTTTTAATATTGATCTCCAAATATATGCAATATGAATCTTGTTAGATAGTTCACGATTAAATCTATTATACAAAGTTTTTGAAACCGTGAAAAACATTAGAGGTTGAGAGATATAATCAATTTAAGGCGTAGCAGAAAATGGAATAATTGACAAACAAATTGGGATGAAAGTATTATGTTTTTACAAAGCATAGTATTTTATTTACTGTACACCATACACGTGTTAGTGTACATATATATAAACGGGGAATTTTTTTATTGCTATATTTCGGTTCTGTTCGGTTAGGACTTTTTTTTAATTGCTACTATATAAGATCATATGCATCTAACACCATACTCGCTCTCTCTCTCTCTTCACCCTACGTTTTGATACTTTTTTTTCTTCCCTGGAGTTAGCCCAATGCTGGCCCAACCCGCATAACCCGACCCGACAATCCGATAATGATCTTTCGGATGGGTTTCCTAGTGTAATCGGTCAGTCTCAAATCCACAAATATCTAACCTGACAGAATCGGACCGGGTAGGTGCCAAACCCGACCCGTACTCACCCTTAGCATCGATCTAACATAATTTAGCACTACATTTGATATGTTGCCTCGTAGAATATACATGAATGCATAAAATTGTATATGCACCCACATTAAAATATGACTATTTTTCTGTGATTGTATAAATTGATCGAGAACATCTAAGACAATATTTGTAATACTGTTATTGTAACGTATATGGGCAAATATTGAACTCGCTTTTCATAGGTGACAAAAAGTATTTAAAGCTTCAATTCCCAGCCAATTAATTCAAAACAGCCTCAAACAAAGCCGAGGCCACCAATAAAAACCAACAGAAACCCATAGCAATGAAAAGTCCTCCAAAAACAACAGACAAAAGGAAAAAGCTCTTTGCTACAAGTAAACGGTAAGAAAACGGCAAAACTCTCCAAGAGATCTCTCACATCTCTTTCAGAAATTTCACTCTCCTCCAACTCGATAATTTTCTTTAAATAAAACCTCTCACTTCCTCTAAATTTTACTCGCAGCATTTTCGAACATTCTTAATTAATTAACATGGTGTTTCTGTTACGAAAATGGATGAAAGAGTTTAATTTAGTTTGTTAATTAATACAGTAATAATAGCCTAATATTGAAATGGACCCAATTTTTATAGCTTTAGTAGTGTACTGCTTCTAGACTTCTATTGGAATAATTGACTGAATCCACTCCAATGATAGAGTCCTTATTAATAAGTGCACGAGATTTATGATGTCAGGGCATCCGCATTTGAGACTGCTAGAAATATTTATTATATGACAAAAAGTGTTAAAAGTGGGACTAAAAAATTATGTGTTAGAAGGTTGTTAAGAAGGGAATGAAAAAGCGGTCCATTTGACATTGTTAGGGTATTTTTAGTGTTTTTCTCTCTCTCTCTCTCTCTCTCTCTCTCTCTCTCTCTCTCCCTCTCCCTCTCATCTCCCCCTTTGAAATTGTAACAGAAATTTGGGCTGGGACCCAAGCGGACCGTGTGCTCCCGTACGAACTGCAGCAACCGCATAAATAGAGTCTGACCCTAATGTGGTTCCCTAAATATTTCCTAAAAATGTCAAATGGAGCCAAAAAAAAAAAAGATTTTTATTGTTAGTTGTCTAAAGTCTTACACTAAAGTGAACAGAAAATGTCAAATGCGGATGCTCTCAGTTATCTTCTATGTCCCTTTCACTCCATTTTTCTTGAGTAATCAAACTGCAGGAAGAGGGAGAGACTACCCCAAAGGTCATTTTTTTCACCATATATAGACTGAAGCTCCACATGAATGTGTGTTGGAGGAGTCGCGGCATCACTTGTCAGTACCTTAAGGCCGCTGAATAATTTTTCAGGAAGAAGTCGGATATAATTTTTCAGGAAGAAGTCGGATATAATATTTTTTAGTACGGTAGTATAATATTTCCTTTCGTGTTACAGGGAAAAAGAATACATTTCGACTCCAATTTGTGTGCTTGTCATGGAGGTGGACAGCAATCAATAATTCTACACGCACGCAAGTCCGTGTACGTACGATACACGGACGGTGCATCTTGACCGTCGACTAAAAGTAATTTCGATAGTTCGGATTTTATTTACTCTTTGACCGGTAAGAAAGCTCTTTGACCAATCAAAGAGTAATTAAGATCCAAATTATTGATTTGTTAAAAAGAACAGTAAACATTGCGTGCGGGTAGTTGGGTTGGACAGAATTGAAACCGACTCACTGACCCCATTTTATATCGGCAAGTCTACTCATAGGAGTACAAAACATTACACAACACGTATATATGGCATCCATCATTGGTGAGTAAAAATGCCTTTGCCTTACTTTTACACCGTTAGCGGACATGCTTATTTTACAATTCAGTTATTCAATGGGCGGATGATAAAAGTGTTTTTTTGACCGGTCAGGGTGCATATACTTTTACAAGTAAGAACTCTTACCAGTCAAATAACACTTTTATTGGGCAGACGGTAGAATTTTCTTTTACAATACCCTTTAATTGAAATTTATCCCACCCTCCCCGATCAGCACAACCACTATTCTCAAAGTTCAAAACCGTTACTACACTGGAATATTTTTCCTCCAGACATGCTTGTTTTACAATTTGACCTCCCCTACAATTTAACACTTATCCCACCCTCTCCAATCAGCACAATAACTATTCTCAAAGTTCAACTCTTACCACACTGGAATCCATTCTTGACGGTTGGGTTTGTTATTGTTGGCTAGCTCTGGCATTTTACGTCAGGTTGTGGAAACATTCAACTCAAAACCAATTAACAATGAGTGGAGATGTCCCAACATATATTAAGTGATCACCCATTCCTCTCCTAAGCAACGTGTGACAATATTTCTTAACATTCTCCTCACGTGCAACCGCATTTTGAGGTTTGTCACGTGTGGCCACTTTTTGGGTCCTATCATCGTGCAGCCTTTTTTGCTAGTCTGTCGTGGGGTGTGGATTGTGATTTTTTTTTTTTAGTGGAAACATCCAACTCAAAACCAATTGGCAATGAGTGGAGAGGTCCCAGTATATATTAAGTGATCAACCATTCCTCTCCTAAGCAATGTGGGACAATATTTCTTAACATCCCCCTCACGTGCAGCCGCATTTGAGGTCTGTCACGTGTGATCATTTTTTGGGTCCTATCATCATGCAGCCTTTTTTGCTGGTCTGTCGTGGGGTGGGGTGTGGATTGTGAATTTTTTTTTTAATGTGGAGTGGAATGGGCCCTGCTCTGATACCAAGTGGAAACATCAAACTCAAAACCAATTGGCAATGAGTGGAAAGGTCCCAGTATATATTAAGTGATCACTCATTCCTCTCCTAAGCAATGTGAGACAATATTTCTTAACACAGGTATCAAAGGAAAATGAGAAGAGCGAGCAATACTACCAGGAAGAAGGATTCGTTGCTGAAGATTGTGGGACCTAAACCTTGACCTTTATGATCACTCTATTCTTTTTGCACTTTATTTTGGATGAATTAATGTATCCTAACTTATCAAACTTAAGTATTTCGTAAGGTTGTAATTGAACTAAGAACTTCAGATGTTTAATTTCATATTTCGGCTGCCAATTAAGTTAATCATTTTGGGTAAAGCAACTTTTTTTCCGAATTAAGTGGACATAAATAATGCTTCTGAAAATCGGCTATAGATTACACTTAGTAGTCGTGTTATTTAGTTTGCTTTTGTTGTCAATTCGCCTTTTCCGATGCAAAAAAAAAGGAGCGACTTTTAAATCATTCTGATGCAAAAGGGAAAGTCTAAGCACCCAGAAAATTGCTCAGAATTAGAAATCGGTGGTACAGTTTCACACAGGGCCACTAATTTCTAATTCTAGGTACATTTTGAGTGCTTTTACCGGGTATATGGCACTGCTGGATGCAAAATGCAATGGGTCACACTGACTCACACAATCAAGTTGTTGTTGAACAAGAAAGAAAGAAATTTTCTAGAGGTTGAGACCGTTGAGCTGGTCAGAAAATTGAATGGTTGTGTAAAAAGAAACGATGGATTGAAGATTGACAAATTTTTAATATTAAATAAACAAAATTATTAACAAAGAAAGTCCTCCATCCGTCCTTTTTTAAGTGTGTTATTTGGGAATTCTAACTATTTTCCCCTCACATCAACTTTTACATCTACTTTCCATTACTTACCCTAATGAATATAATAATGTCAACTAACTTTTTGAAAAAGGAATCTACTTTTAAGGGCAAAATAGGAAATGTACCCACTAACTTTTCAAAACACACTTATTAAGGGACAGCGCAAAATGAAAATATACATACTATAAAAGGAACGGAGGGAGTAACATTTCATTGATAAATGGAGTAAAACATTAAAAGAAAAGGATTACTAGTAATTAAGAGTAGGCTAAAAATGACAGGTATAAAGTTAATGCTAAGTTCAAACTCCCAAAAAATATTTGTGCAATATCTTTGACTTGGTAAAGACATGCCTCAACAATTTAAAGTTACATTTTATTGACATACGACTCACGAGACGCATACTTTTTTTTTTTTCTTTCTAAACTCGAAAATACAAAATATATCAATTTCTTATCTTATTAAAACAAATTCTCATGCGTTCCTAGGTATTTTCCAAGAGAGTATAGCGTTGTATTAAGTAATCTCCAATGGCGGGTTAAATTTGTGTTGTTATACGACACAAGAGTGAAAAAAGTGGGGTCGATTAATAATTATGTGAGTGAGTTAGTTTAATTATTTGTGTTCCAATAATATAACTAGCATTGTGTTATCCGTGCAACTTTATAATTTGTATTTCAAGTGAAAAACTTTATACTCTGAAACAACTAACAGATAAAGATATTTGTGCAACTTCATACTCTGGTACAACTTAACAAATTAATAAAGTTATACTCCCTCTGTCCCATTTTAAATGCTCCCTACTTAAAGTTGTGCCATTTTGATTTTAAAAGAAAACAATAAAACATTAAAAGAGGGAGGAGAGAAGGATTACTAATTAAGAGTAGGATAAAAATGACACGTATATATAAAGGTAATGCTAAGTTCAAACTCCCAAAAAATATTTGTGCATTACCTTTGACTTTGTATAGATATACCTCAACAATTAAAAGTTACATTTTATTAACATAAGACTCACGAGACCCATACTTTTTTTTTTTTAAACTCAAAAACACAAAGTATATCAATTTCTTATTTAAACAATTTCTCATGCGTTCCTAGGTATTTTCCAAGAGAGTAGCGTTGTATTAGGTCATCGGAGATGGTGGGTTAAATTTGTGTTGCTATACGACACAAGAGTGAAAAAAGTGGGGTCAATTATGTGAGTTAGCTTAGTTTATTTATTTGTGTTCCAATAATATAAATAGCTTCGTGTTATCCGTGCAAATTTATAATTTGTATTTCAAGTGAAGAACTTTATACTCTGAAACAACTAATAGATAAATTAAGATATTTGTGTAACTTCATACCCTGGCACAACTTAACAAATTAATAAAGTTATATGTGCGATATTTGAAGAGAAAATTTGATGCAGGCCATGATTGTAAATATTTTAGAAATATGTGAATTTTAGTTATTTATTTGGAAATTAGTATTCTATTCTGAATCTTAATATTTTAGCATAATTGCTTAGAATAAGTTTCTACGATGGCCTAGCCATAGAAGTAATGTATAATTAGGCTGAATTTTCCCTATTGTCTAAACGGTATTTTAGGTATTTTTCAATTGTCTACAGAATGAAGAAAAATTATTCTTCTCATATATATCACTAAAATCCATTTAACGAAAATTACACATATTTTTAACTATAGTGGGGAAGATAAAATAATTTTGGTAAGAGCCGCACCCTTATTTAATAACCACAGTCATAGTTGTTGCATAAATCAACTGTTTGATTGTTTCAGGTAAAAGTTAACCTGACGTCACGTTGTGCCCCTCCCTAAAATAATGCTGAGGTGTGATTCTTCTATCCAAGGCCTAGTGGGGGCAATTTTAAAACCACAAACGGTATCTTTGAATACTCTTGAGAATTCTGACTAATTCTATCCTTAAACCGTGCTAGGGTAAAATAATTACGTATCTGGGCCAACCTACTTTTACCATGATTAATTCCGAAATTTTGAAATTTCTTATCGATAAAACTTTCAATAGCTGTGTTGGAACTTGGTGCTCATATGGAGAGGTAACAGGAAGTTCTAATGAAGGCTAGATGTGAAGCAGAGCGGAGTGAAGCATCTGGCCAATCGCGGATTCAATTGTTGGGCAGATACTCGATCAAATAACAAACTCATTCTCGCTCCCGTGGATGTACCCAGATTTTGGGGAACCACGTAAAATCCTGCTATTGTTCTTTCTTTACTGTTCTAATTCGTTTATTGTATACATGTTGATTGATTTAGCGCTAACAAGCTGCAAAATTTGTAGTGCTTGGCCTTCGTAAAGCAACACTAAGACGTCGTGGGAACCCAATTTTAACCGTCTAAAAATATTTTCAATAGTTTAAATTTCAAATATTATCCTACTGTAAGAAAGCGATGATTGCTTAACGAACGGCTCAGATTAGATACTGCATAGGTGTAGTGTCTTTGGACCCGGTTCTAACATAATGAGTAGACAATAGGACATGTGAACGATGGAACCCAAAGTCAGCGTTAAGCTACAACCCAACTTTCCTCTCTGCAACGTAATGACATTTACTCTCTCACACATACAATTCGAATAACGGAACAGACAACCAAACACGCTCTGATCATTTGATAATTGGGCGTAACTCGATTATTTTCAAAATTCTATAAAACTAACAGCCGGCAGCGCTAGGATTTGAATATTTGATCTTCATACAATAGTGACATTTTAACTTTCTAAAATATGCTTAACAATTTTTTTAGTTGATGTCACGTGCACCTTTGGCTTTGACCAAATCCATTGGCCGGGTTTATTATTTGTTCTTTCAACTTCTGTTGCACGCGTGGATGGTGATAGTTCATCCCATCAATGACAGAGTCAGGGATAAAATTCCAGAATGGCACTGGTCGCAGGCAGGGAGGGATGGAGCCGGAGGTGCTAGGAGGGGCGGTCACTCTTGTAAGGGAAAAAAAAATCTCTAATTTTATATAGGAAAAAAAAATCAAAATTTTCCCTATGAATTTATATAGACTCGCTCCTGCGTAATGAAATTCTTAGCTCCGTCCTGATTGTAGGAATCTAGATTTATAATATGTGTCTTTTAATTTATGCATGACTTGAGTGTCTTGATTTGATGGCAATTATATTCTATGTAAAGATGCTAGGCCAAGAACCCTTAATCATCTTTAAAACAACTTTATAGTTTCCATGAGTCATATTCGTCATTCTTACTCTATTCGTATTAATTTTAGAATTAACGGATGGCTTGGATTATTTGTGTGGGTCTTTGAAGTGGACTCAACCGACCTATCTCGCACAAGGTATGCACTAGCAATCTTCACAACACATGCCCAACTCCCCGGCACATGGGAACTCCTCGTCGCCAACGCCGGCATTTCCTCCATGCACACCGCCGTCACCCGGTTCAACACCGTTATCCTCCTCGACCGGACCGACAACGGCAATCCCGAAATAATGCTCCCAGACGGCCGCTGCCGCATCGACCCAACCACCGGTAAACCCGATTGCTACGCCCACTCCGTCCTCCTCGACCTCGAAACCAACGGAATCCGTCCCCTTGAAATCCTCACCGACACGTGGTGCTCGTCCGGCCAGTTCCTCGCGGACGGCTCCCTCCTCCAGTCTGGCGGCGAGACCGACGGCTTCCACAAGTTCCGAAGATTCTACCCCTGCGAACCAGATGCCCTCTGTGATTGGATAGAGCTTGAAAACGTCGCCTTATACAACGGGCGTTGGTACGCCACCAATCAGATACTCCCCGACGGTACTATCATAATCGTCGGGGGACATCAAACCAGTACCCTTGAGTACTACCCACCTAAAGCTGGCGGGGCGGTGAATTTCCCGTTCCTCGCCTCGGTGAACGACGCTCAGAATGATAACCTGTATCCATACCTTCATCTTCTCCCTAACGGATTACTATTCATATTTGCTAATGTTGAATCCGTGCTATATGACTATATGACAAACGAGATTGTTAATGTTTTTCCAAACCTTGAGGGGGGCCCACGTAACTACCCTTCAGCGGGGTCCTCTGCTATGCTGGCGCTGGAAGGGGATTATTCTAGCGCCACCATTGTCATTTGCGGTGGGGCCCAAGCTGGTGCGTTCATGGAGAAGGCTGTGGATACTCCCGCCCAAGCGAGTTGCGGGCGGATCGTGGCAACTGACCCCGACCCGGTTTGGGAAATGGAGGACATGTCGTTTGTTCGGATCATGGGCGATATGGTAATGTTACCGACGGGAGACGTATTAATCATTAATGGGGCTCAAGCGGGGTCCCAAGGATACGGAATGGCTACAAACCCGGCTTTGAACCCAGTTCTTTACCAACCCGACCAACCCGTGGGGCTTCGATTCATGACGCTCACACCCAGTGCGATCCCTAGAGTGTATCACTCCACGGCCAATTTATTGCCAGACGGGAGAGTTTTAGTAGCCGGAAGTAACACGCATTTCTACTACACGTACACCGGGGTTTTTCCATCGGAGCTAAGAATCGAGGCGTTTTCGCCTGAGTACTTGGCAGCAGATATGGCGAATTTAAGGCCGGTGGTGGTGGAGGCGCCGGGGAGTGTTCTGTACGGGGAGGATTTCGAGGTTTTCGTAACGGTAACGCTGCCGGTGGTAGGGATAATAGAGGTGAATCTTGCGAGTGCACCTTTTGCTACGCATTCGTTTTCGCAGGGGCAGAGATTGGTAAAGTTGGTTGTTACTGATGCGGTGTCGGTCAGTGCTGGACAGTATAGGATTGGGTGCACGGCGCCGCCCAATGCGATTGTGGCACCACCGGGGTATTATATGATGTTTGCAGTTAACCAGGGAGTGCCGAGTGTTGCTAGTTGGGTTCAATTGACATAATTTTCAAAATTTCGTTTTATACTTATTTATGTTTTCAGTCCCTTCTATTGACAGCCTACTGAGTTGTCAATAAGAATATTCTTTGACCAGTAGCGTATTTTTATCGATACACTCTTACCGGTCAAAAAATGATCTTGTTGGGAACCCAATGAGCTGATTGTAGAAGTTTCCTTATGTTTTTTTGCTGCATAGTGTTTTCAAGAACTTGTTCTGAAAGTGTTGATAAAATACATTGTTAATATTTGATGTGTCCCCAAAAAGTTTAGGAAAAGTGCTGATTGTCCAACTATCTTTTGCTACCGTTGCTAGTTGATTGAAAATTCATAAATTGTACTTCTAAGATTTTTCACACACATCAACAAAAAATTTAGCACTAGTTTTGTTCTGAAAGTCTTGATGAACCATTCGCACCTAATAAAAAGTTGATTGAAGACTATTTCAGCACTATGTTTAATATTTTTTCTTTTCAAAGAGATATGAATCCATAAAATTATATGCATCTACATAGATACAAGACTATTTTTCTGTTATTGTATCGCTTGATCGAGAATATCGATAATAGTACTTGTAATATTCTTTTTGTATATATTGGCCAATATTGACATCACTTTTAGTATGTGATCAGAAATATTAAATATTCATCCACTTAAAATTGAAATTCTGCATCCGTCCCATTGTTGGTTGGATCCCATTTAGATTATGGATTACTCCCTCCGTCCGGATTTATTTTTCCACAAATATACTTTTTGAAGTTCAAAAATATTTGTCCATTTTCAAAAATCAAAGGATAAGTATGGGAAAATGAACAAACTCAAAAGGTAATAAACAAGCTCAAAAGGTAAGGAAAAAAAAATTGAAATACCCAATACGGACTATCAAAATAATGAAGTTTGTGTGCTAATGTGGTAAATCGGTTGTAAAGTTGATTGTAAAAGTGGATATGTGACTAGACTTTCCCCATCTATGTATAATAAACTATGTTTAATAATCGGTTGAGAGACAGTTTGAGAGTTTGAGGTTTTTGGGTTATGGACAGCCTCTGAACGCCCGTAGACTAACATATTAATTTCCCGCTAACCACTTGCTACAATGTTGTTGGGATGAAAAAAAAAAAACCCCGATATGAATCCATAAAGTTGTATGCATCTACATATCAATAGAAGACGATTTTCTGTTATAGTATCGCTTGAAGGAGAATATCGATAATAATTAACACTTCTAATATTATTTTCTTATGTATTGGCCAATATACATCACCTTCCGTTTGTGTATTTTCGTTGATGTGGACAGAATATAACTCACCAACCACCTTTCTTTAATTTTTTTATCACAAAGATAAATAAATAAATAAATAAAAGGAAAAAAATTGTCAAAGGCTGGCCCTGACTCTTCAAGAGCACCCTTTATAAATTTTTACGAATTTATTTCTAAAAACAAACACAAAATGCCATCAACAAACATGAAATTCCAAACAATTACCGAACAATAGAAGATTTTAAAAACTACACTTAACTATCACTAATGTTAGATTAAAAAAAATTGATCATTGCAAGATTTCAAAAGCATCATTTAAATATCACTCCTTATAATTTTAGCAGCAATAGAACAAATTATGATCACACAATAAATTTAATACAAGCTCCTTTATATTGCAAAGCATTTTGTAGTTTGACACAGTATATCGATCTTCAAATATTTATACCTCGTAGAATTTATAACTTGTTTTTATCAAACGAAAAAATTCCAGAACATTCATCCCGTTTATTTCATTAAGTAAAATATTTCTTTAGACTTTTATGGCCGATACTAAAATAAAAGGGACTTCTTTTTATTTTGAACAGCAAAAAAGAATTTATTAATCTATACTACAAATAATACAAAGATAACAAGGAACAAGAGCACGACAAAAATGGCACTCGAGCCCCAAAACCTAAGCCGAATGACATCAAGGCTCAAGCCATCCGGAACCCAGAGGGCAATGTTGGCAAGAGGCTAACCAAAAACCAAAAGCTGCACTACCCCAACAGAGATGAAAATAGCATCCAAAGCCCCTGAGAAAACCTCGAAGACCCAACACCTTTACAGAAAACCCCAAACCAAAAAAAAACCTAAACCAAAACTCACACCAAAACCCACAAAAACGATGAAAGTAGGGCATCCACAAGAGGTTAGGTAATTGCCCACATTTAGCTATTTTATTCCCTTCGTCCCAATTTGTTTGTCAATTATTCCATTTTCTGCGACACCTTAAATTGCTTATATCTTTCAATCTATAATGTTTTCCACCGTTTTAAAAACTTTGTATAATAGAATTAATCGTGTATTATCAAACAAGATCCATATTGCATATATTTTGAGATCAATATTAAAAGATATAAGCAATCGAAAACTGACACGATTATCAAAAATTGACAAACAAAATGGGACGGAGGGAGTAACTAGCTAGCTATATGTCAAATCCAATGCACCAGTCTCGAGGGGTGAGCACGGGTCGGGTTTGGCGCCCACCTGGATCTCGACTCGATTATGTCGGGTTAGAGATTAGTGAACCCAAGACCGACCGACTACACTAGAAAACCCGTCCGAAAATCATCATCGATCTGGTCGGTAGGGTTTGTCGGTTTCAGTCAGCATTGACTTTACACATGGGTCAGGTTGGTCGGGTTCCGCGGATCAATTGCTTCCATATGACCTATCCTGCTAATCACTTCCTCATCTTCACCATAATAACCAGGGATTGAGCCAGAATTTCATATCCGGATGGGCACAACATAAACAATAAGATTTTGAAAATACAAGTTTTAATATTAAAACAATTAAATGTTTAAATAGTACCGATGCAAAACACAATATCTACATGCTCTTCACAAACCAAAAACAACTACTCCCTCCATCTCATTTTGATAGTCCATTTTCGGTCTTCAATGCAATTTGTAAATTATTAATATCTTTCAATCTACAATATTTTTAAAGATTTTAAAAATTTTGTATAATAAAACTAATTGAGATCTATCATATGAGATGTATATTGCACATAAAATTCATTATAGATTGAAAGATATTAACAATTTAAAATTGCATTGGAAACCGAAATGGACTATCAAAATGGGACGGAGAGAGTATAAAGTATAAAAATAAAAGTATTTCAATGGTCAGTGTGACGCTCCTTTATATCTCAAGAGTCATATATTATTGAGTCGGAACTAATTTTTGAAAATAATTTCTTTCTCGATGAACAAACCCAAAGCAACAGTAACAATCTCATCCTCCATTTTACAAATGAAC
Organism: Gaultheria prostrata; assembly: GCA_036023075.1. Lineage (NCBI taxonomy): Eukaryota > Viridiplantae > Streptophyta > Magnoliopsida > Ericales > Ericaceae > Gaultheria > Gaultheria prostrata. Next base: position 27,935 of record JAXBDA010000613.1, on the reverse strand, counting down.
CCTGAGGCCAGAGCCGAAACAAACCCCAAGTGTGGGTTTTACATAATACTTAAATTTACTGGAAATATTAATTAAAACCCTTCTTTCAGGGGACCACTCATGTGATGTTTTTGTAGAGTATAAGGGTGAGTTTTCACTACGGTATATATGGTATTTTCATCATTCTTGACTATATATATCAACAAATTTGACAACTTGTAATTTAAAAATACTAAAAATACCTTAGTGGAAACTCAGCCTAAAAGACAAAATTTGTTGGCCTCGATCTAGAGTTCTATATTAAAGAAAGGGTGGCCCATCCATAAGATGTTTTAATAACAAAAATAAAAAATAAAACAGTGGTATTTTTCTATTGGGGGTGGCCTTGGCCCCCAATAGCAAACTAGTAGCTCCGTCCCTGATCATAACCCATTCCCAGCGATTTATCAAGTTTCCATATTCCACGAGCCTCGTTGAGAATTATTCTATTCCTATTGTTAATCCCCGGCCCTCTGATGAGATTGAAAGAGATACAACAGCTGCCGCTGACCTAAACAAAACACCTTTTGTTTTCCTTTTCTGATTTTCTTCCCCCTCCTTTTAATATGAATTAAATACTCCCATAACCTCATCAACCTTAAATAAAAGGGATTCCTAAGACTTAAATATTTTCGGTCTCGGCACTTTGCGTATGGTCACTGATAACGAGAGAGTAAACGAATGGCTATACTGCTATTCAAAGTGCGGTTCTAAACAGTTATGGCTCTTTCGGGTGAAAAAAGAATTAAAGTAAAATTCAAGGGAATTTTAGTAAATAAAATTTCGACCCAAAATGAGGAATAGTGTTTCCAAAACCATCTTAAGAAAATAAATTAATCACAAACTTGGAGGGAGAAACATGAAGAGAAACAAATAGTAACTCTTCATATTGTCAGGTAATGTAAAACACACCCAAAAAGACTAATTCAACATGCTACAGTATGTTAAATAAAAATTAAAAAGGTCATATAAAGATTAACTTACATTGTCAATGTAGGGTGCACGGAATTATAATTATGTAATAAAAGAATGCACACCGACAGAAGAGCAAGGGTTTTATTCCACTAGGTTGACATGACAGGTTCCGTTGATCAATTCTATTAACTGCACAAATTGATTAGGTCATCCACACTCCCTTACGACTTGCTTACACGTTATATGTACTAAAAAATTGCTTCTCCTTAGCATTATTCAATACTACTTAGAGCCCTTTTGGATAGGGGCATAATGCCGACCCGGATTAGGAATCCCGAGCCCACTGTCTTGCCTTGGTTTGGAACGAAAAGGTGAGGCCGGACCAATTATGGCTTGGAGTAAATAAGAGGGCCGAGCACCTCTTATTTTTAGACAGCTCGAACACTGTCCTTAATTAATCCCGCCCTCATACTGCTGCTGCATCATCCAATAAAGTTGGCTTTGCAAATTCTTTCGGATAAAAAAATAAAGTACTTTCGTGCATAATTTTTTATTTATTTTTGCACCAAATTAAACTACTAATAGATCTTTAATTCGATGCAAAAAAATTTATATAATTGTGTACGAAAGTATTTTACATTGTTGGCTTTGCAATATCGTTCAGATAAAAAAATAAAGTACTTTCGCACATAATTTTTTATTTTTTTTGCACCAAATTAAACTACTAATAGAGATCTTTAAGTAGATGCAAAAGAATTTTAAAAATTGTGTACGAAAGTTTTCTACATTGTTGGCTTATAGAGTTGGCTTTGCAATATCTCTCGGATAAAAAAATAAAGTGCTTCCGCGCATAATTTTTCATTTTCTTTTTGCACCAAATTAAACTACTAATAGATATCTTTAATTCGATGCAACAAAATTCAAAAAATTGCGTACGAAAGTATTTTACATTGTTGAGTTGGCTTTGCAAATATCCTTCGGATAAAAAAATAAAGTATTTTCGCTCATAAATTTTTATTTTTTTATGCACCAAAATAAACTACTAATAGAGATCTTTAGTTTGATGCAATTTTTTTTTTGAAAAATTGTGTACGAAAGTACTGTAATGCACGTTTATTACATGTATTCTTCTATTTAATTGTATTTGGTAATGGGACCAGGTTGCATTACAATGTTTGCCCATATTACATTACAACTATTTTCTTTTCTTAAATTAGTAGTTGTGTTTTTTTAAGCCTTTGTAATGGTATCTCAAATAAATTAGTACATGTATTTACTAATAAACAAATATATATAACATTATAGTTAGTTGTTGAGTTATTAGAATTAAAATTTTGGGGTAATTATATAATTGGTTTAATGGATAATTCAATATGAGCATGCGCAAGGGCAATTTTGTCATTTGAGAGCTTTTTACATCATCTACCCAACCTTATTCCCCCTTTTTACAAAAAATAATCCAAACTAAGTACTAATTTATCCACCTTTTATAAAAATCGAAAATTTAGGAATTGTACTTGTAAGATTTTTGTGTGCATTTACGAAAAATTTAGCACTAGTTTCATTCAAGATATATAAAATAACATTACACGTACGCGTCCGTATAAGATCATATGCATCTAACACATAAATTAATATTGTGCCTTTTAGAATATACTACTAGAAGAATGTGTAAAATTGTATACATGCACCTGCATCAAAAAATTGAGTATTTTTCTGTGATTGTATGCTCCTCGTGAATGGGAAGAATTTGGGCGCTGAATAATTTTTAAGGAAGAGCCGGCCGTATATGACATTAATTCTTATTAATAATGATTGTGTAAATATATATATGGAGTACACTCAAATTAACCTGACGTCATGTTGTGCCCCTCTTAAAAAGTAGTAAGCATTTGTTTAGAGCCTTAAAATACTAATGATGATGCACGTGATTCTTAATCTTATCTGTCCAAGGCCTAGTGGGGGCAATTTAAAACCACAAAACTCTTATTATTTAATTCTAACTTAATTCTTTCCTTAAAGCAAGTGGTGGCTAACTCATGCGGTGGAGCTGTATCGTTGGCAAATTCAAGTGGGATCGATTGGGTCCAAAATGCCCCTCTAAATCCACCTTGCTTCACTGTGGAGAGAGAGAGAGAGAGAGAGAGAGAGAGAGAGAGAGAGAGAGAGAGAGAGAGAGAGAGAGAGACGACCCTTCGTTTTTACTGGGGAAGGTAGAAGAATATTGAGAAGATAGAGAGGAAGTCGCTACCGGAGTAATCGGTGCCAGAGTTGATCGATTGGTGTCGGTGCTTATCGGGGATTTGGGGCTGGATGTTCTCGATTGCAATTTAGGGCTGGATTGCAATAGTTGATACGTATACATAAATCTTTATAATACATAGGACACCTCACACGTTTAATAATACTATACATTTACCCTAATGAAATTTGACAACTAAGTTTAGGCCTTCGTAATTACATTTTGTATTTTATAATAGTTGTATTTTACTAATTTAAAGTATTTTGTTAAGGGAGTGATTTTAATTTTTTCCACATAATATAAATTTTAGTTTGTTACTCAACAATTAAATAGTATTTATAATAAAAAATAGGGTGTCAATATTTATAATTTTTCAATAATTCAATTTTTCCATTACATTAATAAATTAGAGGGAATTAAGTCATTTGACAATTTATCCTATCCTATTCATCTTCCAAATCTCCCTTGTCAAAATACCATCCAAACACCGGATTACAAATCCACCCTTCTTAGGAGGTGGACCCACCTTCATTACAAATCCACCCTCCTTATTTATCCATCCAAAATTAAATCCGACATCCAAACGGTGCCGTATAGGAGAGAGGGGAATGGAGAAGAAAAATATTTGTGGCGGTTAGGGTTTTGAAAGAGAGGTGAGGAGAAAAAAGATATGTAGACTACCGAGCTTACTAGAAAAATGAAATTTTTGTATACTGACCCGAAATACCATATCTATTTCGGCTAGCCACAAAATACATCTTAACTCCAACAGCCTAACAAAATGGCTATTCAACACATGTCCATCCGAATGTGACATTACTCTCTCTCTCTCTCTCTCACGCACACAATTCGAATAACGAAACAGACAACCGAACACGCTTTGATCATTTTGATATTTGCGTGTAACTTGTTTAATTTTAAAATTCTAAAATTAACAGCCGGCAGCTCTAGTATTTGTATATTTGACCTTCGTACAATTCTGACATTTTAACTTTTTGAAATTTACTTAACATTTTATAGTTTAGTTGATGTCATGTGCACCTTTTGACCTAGTCCATTGGCCCGGCTTAACTATTTGTTCTTTCAACTTCTGTTACCGTGTGGATGGTGATAGTTCATCCAATCAGTGACGGAGTGACACTCTTCGTAGGAATCTATAGCTGTGTTGTTTTGTGTTGACAGCATATGTTCAGATGATGGTGAAGGCGAAGCAGAGGAAACGAAAGCAGCACAAAATTGGAGTTGCCAAAGTGATCATCAAACATTTTTATTGTTTTTGGAACTCATAATGACCGGAGATGTTTTCCAATGCCAAGCGGATACCACAAGGCGTCCAACGTGGTACCTTGCAGCCCATCAAAGCACGCCGTTTGAGCGTGGGGTCCTCCGTTTGTGGCGCTTGCCTTATAGGTCTCGTGAGCCTGTTGGGTACAGCGTGAAGTTTTTCGATTGGCCGCAAAGTACTACATCGACGCGACACGCGGTACCCACTAGGCACCTAAACCTTTTTCAAATGACCATCACATATCCCCACGTCTTTTCTCTTGTTTGGTACAACCGTACAATTACTTGTAAGATACATTAAACACATATGAACATACGCAGATGAAAATCTATTGTACTAACTTCTAATATTGTTATTCAAGTTAAACGCCAAATTCACTCTCTAAAATTGGGTCTTTTAATTTATGCATGACTTGTGTGGCTTGATTTTACATCATATATATCGTTTGTTTATACAAGAGGAAACAAAAAGGTACAAAAATGTAGATAAAAGTTAAAAAAAAGTTCATACAAGATATTTTAATAACAAAAAAGGCCAAAAAAAAAAAAAAAAGTCTCGTCGAGACAAACGATGTGATATAAAAATAATATCCGAATTTTATGAAAAAAAACAAACAAACCATGCCAAATAATTTTCACGAAGTTAACCCAGAACGTGGAAAAAAAATACTTACATCCTCATCTCTCTGGAGGCCAAAACCAACAATTCCTTTGTCTTTCTTTTTTTTCCTAGTAATGCTATAGAACTGACCATATTTGGGTAATCACATTTTACGTACTATGTGATGTGTCACTATTAAATCGACAGAATATGCTACACTACGTAATATACGAGACACATTCTGCTAGTACATTGCTAACACAACACAAACACATAATATCCAAAATGTTGTGATCACCAAAATACGTATTAGTATTCTTTATTTTTTTTAGATTTGACCAGACCCACAATCTCTTCTGTTTTTCTCAGTGAACAATTCGTAGGTTAGCATTGTTAGGTATCAGACGGGGAGGTGAGAGGGGCCTCTGAACCCCGCCCTAATGCATGAGCCCACGGGAAGGTGCCAACTGAACTTCATTCCACTTGCTATCAGGGTCGGCTCATGGCATAAGCCAATGAACCACCGTTTCGGGCCTCCTTAAAAATATAAAAAATAGGAGCCCCCAAACATGTAGTCTCATATAAATTGCAATGGTTTATTTTTTGATAACCATATGTTTATGTTTGTAAAATGATAAATATTTTGTAATGGTTTTTTACAAAGATATGTGTTCAAAAATATTATGCAAAATCATCTAATAAGTCTATTCCAGACCTACAAAACTAATGAACCGACACTGCTTGCCATCACCGACAATCTTCCACGCCAACTGAATTTCACTCTACTTGCTACCACCAACAATTATCCATTGATGACACAAACCATAGCATTCAAAATGTTGTCACCAACGCATTAGTATTCTTTTTTGTTTTTTTGTTTTTAGATTTGACCAAATCGACAATCATCCAGGCGCCAACTGAATTCCACTCCATTTGCGACCACCGACGATAATCCAGGCGCCAACTTCCTTTCCCCATCACCATCATCCATGTAAAGATTTCATCATCCCAACTCAATGGTTCACATCAACACTCTCTTTAAATAACGGCACAGACACACAACAGAAACACACAACTGAAACACACAACTGTACATTACTCTCTCAGCTTTCTCACCATGTCCGCTCCAGCACTTTCCTTCTCCCTTCAATTCCTCTGCCTCGCCATCGCAATCTTCAAAACATGTGCCGCCCTCCCCGGCACCTGGGAACTCCTTGTCGCCAACGCCGGCATTTCCACCATGCACGCCGCCGTCACCCGGTTCAACACCGTTATCCTCCTCGACCGGACCGACAACGGAAATCCCGAAATAATGCTCCCAAACGGCCGCTGCCGCATCGACCCAACCACAGGTAAACCCGATTGCTATGCCCACTCTGTCATCCTCAACCTCGGAGACAACAAAATCCGTCCGCTCGAAATCCTCACCGACACGTGGTGCTCGTCCGGCCAGTTCCTCCCGGACGGCTCCCTCCTCCAGTCCGGAGGCCAGGCCGACGGCTTCCACAAGTTCCGAAAATTCTACCCCTGCAAACCCGGTGCCTTGTGTGATTGGATAGAGCTTGAAAACGTCGCCTTATACGACGGACGTTGGTACGCCACCAATCAGATACTCCCCGACGGTGCTATCATAATTGTCGGGGGGCGTCAAACCGACACCCTAGAGTACTACCCGCCTAAAGGCGGGGCGGTGAATTTCCCGTTCCTCGCCGCAACGAACGACGGTCAGAATGATAACCTGTATCCATACCTTCATCTTCTCCCTAACGGATATCTATTCATATTTGCTAACGTTAAATCCGTGCTATATGACTACACGACAAACAAGATTGTTAAAGTTTTTCCAAACCTGAATGGGGGCCCACGCAACTACCCGTCAGCGGGATCCTCTGCCATGCTGGCGCTGGAAGGGGATTATTCCAGTGCCACCATTATCATTTGCGGTGGGGCCCAAGCTGGCGCGTTCAAAAATAAGCATGTGAATGCTCCGGCCCAAGCAAGTTGTGGGCGGATCGTGGCGACTGATCCCAACCCGGGTTGGCAAATGGAGGACATGCCGTTTGGTCGGATCATGGGCGATATGGTAATGTTACCGACTGGAGATGTATTAATCATTAATGGGGCCCAGGCGGGCTCCCAAGGATACGGAATGGCTACGAAAGCGGCTTTGCACCCGGTTCTTTACCGACCCAATCAGCCCGCGGGGCTGCGATTCACGACACTCACACCCAGTGGGATCCCCAGAGTGTACCACTCCACAGCCAATTTATTGCCAGACGGGAGAGTATTAGTAGCCGGAAGTAACACGCATTTCCTCTACACGTACACCGGGGTTTTTCCATCGGAGCTAAGAATCGAGGCGTTTTTGCCCGAGTACTTGGCAGCAAAAATGGCGAATTTGAGGCCGGCGGTGGTGGAAGCGGCGGGGCAGGTTGGGTATGGGAAAAAATTCGTGATTTTTGTGACGGTCCCTCTACCGGTGGTAGGGATAATAGAGGTGAATTTTGCGAGTGCGCCTTTTACTACACATTCGTTTTCGCAGGGGCAGAGATTGGTAAAGTTGGTTGTTACCGATGCGGTGCCAGTCGGAGCTGGAAAGTACAGGATTGGGTGCACGGCGCCGCCCAATGCGAATGTGGCACCGCCAGGATATTATATGATGTTTGCTGTTAATCAGGGAGTGCCGAGTGTCGCTGCTTGGGTCCATTTGATCTAAACTTTCAAAAGCCCGTTTTCTACTTAGGGAAAATGCTAAAATAGGCCGAATGGGCTTATATTAAAATTTACAAAGTTTGTTGAAAGTGAATAAAAGTGAGTGTATATGCATTCGAAAATGCAAAATATGCACTGGGGTGCATGTTTTTTTTTCTTTTTTTTTTGTACTTACTGTGAGTCAAGTAAATTTACAAAACCAAGCCCCCTCAACTTATGTATGTTTTCTGTTTTTTAAGAACTTGTTCTGAAAGTGTTAATAAATGCATTGTTTGTTAAGATTTTGTTTCACTGATGTATCCGAAAAAAGTTCAGGAAAAGTGCTGATTGTCCAATTATTATGTTACCGCTGCTAGTTGATTGAAAATTCTTGAATTGTACTTATATATATATATACACCAATTATCCTGTCAAGGATCCCGGACCGAAGGATTTTGGGTGTTTTTAAGGATTTAAAACATGTTTTCGCATGATCCGAACCGTCCAATGTTTTTAAAACGTGTTTTCCAAGGTCCCCGCGAGAAATCATTGGAAAAAAATACCGGGAAGGGCTTGATCCGAGCAGTTTTTCACAAAAACTGTACATATACAGTTTTATGAAAAACTGCTCGGATCAAGCTCTTCCCGGTATTTTTTTTCGATGATTTCTCGCGTGGACCTTGGAAAACACGTTTTAAACACATTGGACGGTTCGGATCGTCAAAAAAATATTGGGAAGGTGGAGTTCCGGATCCGGGACTCCCGGACTAGATACCTCCTATATATATATATGATCGAATAAGAACTCTCTTTTTTTTTTTTTTCCTCAGCAAAAGAAGATTTTATAAAACTCGACAAGGGTACATCGAGTAACGGATGAACATAATTGAGGAATCTAGCCCATCGACTAATGACACCCCAAAGTTAAAAACAGAACACCTCCAACAAGGAAGTTGGAAGTGGAGAGCAGAACATATAAACATAAAACATAAGCCCAGCTGCTGCAAATTTCGACGAGCAAAATATCTTCTCCGTGAGAATTCTCTTACGGATCTCCTCCGTGAGTATCATCCATTTTTTGATTTTTCAGACCAAATTTCGACGATCCGAATCGCTCAATGTGTTTAAAACGTGTTTTCCAAGGTTAACGCGAGGAATCACCAAAACAAATACCCGAAAGGGCTTCCTCCGAGCAATTTTTCATAATAACCGTACATATTAATTTTACCATGAAAAATTTATACGGAAAAGTCTAGTCACACGCTAATTTTACAACCAAATGTATAACCGATTTGCCTAGCATAATTTTGAGAAAATTTTGGGTACGGGGAGGGTACCACGTGGTACCCTCTCGGCACATCCGGGCCGTCCAACAATGCAATGGACGGTCAAAAGTGGAGGAGACGAAGGAGTACCACGTCACCCCTACCCTATTTGCACCCAAAATTTTCTCCATAATTTTGGTGGTGGAGACGAAGGAGTTGGTTCCGTACGGTTCCTGTCCCGGTGGTAGGGATAGTGGAGGTGAATTTTGCGAGTGTATCCGCAAAAAGTTTAGGAAAAGTCAAAAGTGCTAATTGTCCAAACTCTTTTGCCACCCTTGCCAGTTGATTGAAAATTCATGAATTGTACTTCTTAGATTTTGTGCACACACTCAACAAAAAATTTAGCGCTAGTTTTGTTCTGAAAGTGTTGATGAGTTTGGTAAGGAACCCTTTTAAAAAAGAGGAGATCTTAGGTTCAATTCTTCTTAATTTTTATGTGGCCACCTGCACAAGATTTCATGATTCTCTTAAAGTATTGACTTTGTCCGGTCTATATGTGAGACGAAGCGTATATAGACTCTGAAATTAGTCGAGGTGTATGTAAGTTGGCCCGGACCACCAAGTTATCAAAAAAATAAGTGGTGATGAACCATTCACACCAAATAAAAAGTTGATTGAAGTCGAGGAAAAACGTTAATTGTCCAAGTCATACGCATCAATAAAATAAGATAATCCGCATCCTTGAAAGATCATTTGCATCTATATGGGAAAGTCTAGTCACAAACACATTTTTATATCTAAATATATAACTGATTTACCACATTAGCATATAGGCTTAATTATTTTTATTTTTATTTTTTTTTGTAAGGTTGGTTGTAAAAATGGATGTGACTAAACTTTTTTTTTTTTTTTGATACGTGTGTGACTAGACTTTTCCCATCTATATAAAAATAATTAGTAGTACTATGTTTAATATTTTTCTTTTAAACTACAACGGATATCCAATTTTTCTTCATAAAATTTAAACTTGCAACCTCACAATACTTAATATTACTACACAACCATTAGGGCAACTAGTTGTTAATAATGAAGTCCTTATTGAGGCTGATCAAAAAAAAAAAAAAAATTGAAGTCCTTATTAAGTGCACTAGTTTTATGATGTCAATAATCTTCTAGGTTTCCTCCCCCTCCATTGTTCTCCAGTAATCAAACAAGAAGAGGGAGAGATTACCTTTTTTCGTCGTACGTTGAGCCAGCATGTCAACGTGTGTTCGAGAAGGAGCCTGATTGAGCACCAAGCAGCGGTACCTCGATCGGGGGCACTGAATAATTTTCCAGGAATAAGGATATGACATTTGTAGGTTTATTTCCCGGAAAGTCTCCACCGTCCTCGTGTTTTTTTTTTTTTTTTTTGATCAGCCGTCCTCGTGTGTTCGAAAATTTGACTTTATAAAGAGAAATTGATATACACTATTTTCAATTGGTGTTTCTAAATTTTGTCTCCCGTGTGTCTTTGTTGGATGTCGACAGAAAATAACTTACCAACCGCCATGTGACACTTCATGGGTTTGAAGTGGTAAAACCAGCTGTGCTGCAGCAAACAACGGATCATAAAAAATAAAAATAAAAATAAAAAGAAGAAGAAAGAAACACAAAATGAACAAATTTCTAAAAACAAACACAAAATGTCATCAACAAGAAAGAAATACCAAACAATTATCGAACAATAGAAGAAAATACGAGACACAAGATATACGTAGAAAACCTCAACGTGAGGAAAATCACGGGAGCCAGTCTAGGGGCGGAGCCTGAATTTTAGGTTTGTGGGGTCAAAAATTAGATATATATGTAAGTTATTTTTCAATTTGCACATGCAAAGAAATAACTAAATTAAGAGGTCAACTATATCGTACTCCAGCTTTGCAGTAATACACGCAATTTTGTTTTATAGTCGGTTCCAATAACTTATTATATTTTGGAAATAATGAACGATAGCCTCATTTGTAATACTATCAGCTCTGGAAAAGAAAAAAAAACTTGAGAATTCTATGTATTTAAGAAGTTGGGGCGGTTTATGAAATTTTTACCGGGTTAAAATTGCAAAATTTAGCTCCACAGTATCAAAAATCTTTGTAAGAATTAAAGTGAGAGGGGTCACTTCGAAAAGAAGAAAAAAAAACTTGAGAATTCTATATATTTAAGAAGTTGGGCAATTTATGAAATTTTAACGGGGTCAAAATTGCAAAATTTAGCTCCAAAGTATCAAAAATCTTTGTAAGAAATTAAAGTGAGAGGGGTCAAGTGACCATAGGAGCCATACCAGTCCCCTATGAAATCGAAAGCAAGAGTACAAGTCTTCTCGCAATCTCTCTGAGATCAGCGTTTTCTCTCTTCTCTTTATGTTTTTCTTTAAAAACGTCTAACCCTAATTATCTCTGTTTTTCCTCTAAAAACGTCTAACCCTAATTATATGCTAACTCCAATATAAATAAGTCGGGTCTTATAGCCGAAATTACACACCGAAGTCCAAAAATATCATTTTCGCTACAATCTGGTGTGCTCCCGTGTCCTGCGGGAGGTCCGCCCCACACCCCCAAACTAAACCACTTGCTGAAGGTTGTCTGCACCCTAACAGAACACCCCTTTCATATTTCAAAGCATTTTCTAGTTTGATACAGTATATCTCAGCGACCAATTCTCTTCTCTGTAACGTACAAAAATGGAGAATTTCATCATCAGGTCCACATCAACTTACACCCCGAAAATGGAGTCTATAAATAACGGTACAGAAACACACACAACCGAACAGAACAGTACTCTCTCAGCTTTTCACTATGTCCACTCCACCACTTTCCTTCTCCCTTCAATTCCTCTGCTTCGCCATAGCAATCTTCACAACACGTGCCGAACTCCCCGGCACTTGGGAACTCCTGGTCGCCAACGCCGGCATTTCCTCCATGCACACCGCCGTCACCCGGTACAACACCGTTGTCCTCCTCGACCGGACTGGAAACGGCAATCCCGAAATAATGCTCCCAAACCAGCGCTGCCGCATTGACCCAACCGACGGTAAACCCGATTGCTACGCCCATTCCGTCCTCCTCGACCTCGAAACAAACAAAATCCGTCCCCTCAAAATCCTCACCGACACGTGGTGCTCCTCGGGCCAGTTCCTCCCGGACGGCTCCCTCCTCCAGTCCGGAGGCGAGGCCGACGGCTTCCACAAATTCCGAAGATTCTACCCCTGCCTACCCGGTTCCTGGTGTAATTGGATAGAGCTTGAAAACGTCGACTTATACGAAGGGCGTTGGTATGCCACGAATCAGATACTCCCCGATGGTTCTATCATAATCGTCGGGGGCGTCAAACCAGTACCCTGGAGTACTACCCGCCTAAAGCCGGCGGGGCAGTGAACTTCCCGTTCCTCGCCTCGGTGAACGACGCTCAGAATGATAACCTGTATCCATACCTTCATCTTCTCCCTAACGGATATCTATTCGTATTTGCTAACGTTAAATCCGTGCTATATGATTACACAAAAAACGAAATTGTTAAAGTTTTTCCAAATCTAGAGGGGGGCCCACGTAACTACCCCTCAGCAGGGTCCTCTGCCATGTTGGCACTGGATGGGGATTATTCCAGCGCCACCATTGTCATTTGCGGTGGGGCCCAAGCTGGCGCGTTCAAGAATAAGCATGTGAATACTCCGGCCCAAGCGAGTTGCGGGCGGATCGTGGCGACTGATCCCAACCCGGTTTGGGAAATGGACGACATGCCGTTGGTTCGGATCATGGGTGATATGGTAATGTTACCAACGGGAGACGTATTAATCATTAATGGGGCTAAAGCAGGGTCCCAAGGATACGGAAATGCTAGGAACCCGTGTTTGAACCCCGTTCTTTACCAACCCGACCAGCCCGTGGGGCTCCGATTCATGATGCTCCAACCCAGTGCGATCCCCAGAGTGTACCACTCCACGGCAAATTTATTGCCAGACGGGAGAATTTTAGTAGCCGGAAGTAACACACATTACTACTACGCATACACCGGGGTTTTTCCATCGGAGCTAAGAATCGAAGCGTTTTCGCCCGCGTACTTGGCAACAGATATGGTGAATTTGAGGCCGGTGGTCGTGGAGACGAAGAAGCATGTTCTGTACGGGGAGGATTTTGAGGTTTTTGTGACGGTGCCGCTCCCGGTGGTTGGGATAGTGGAGGTGAATTTTGCGAGTGCGCCGTTCACTACACATTCGTTTTCGCAGGGGCAGAGATTGGTAAAGTTGGTTGTTACCGATGCAGTGCCGGTCGGTGCAGGAAAATATAGGATTGGGTGCACGGCGCCGCCCAATGGGAAGGTGGCACCGCCGGGGTATTATATGATGTTTGTGGTTAACCATGGAGTGCCGAGTGTTGCTCGTTGGATCCATTTGATCTAAAATTTCAAATTTTCATTTTCTACTTATGGAAAATAATAACATAGGCCCATAAGATTTATGTTAAAATTTAAAAAAATTGTTGAAAAGTGTGTAAAAGTAAGTATAAATTCATTGGAAAGTGCAAAATGTGCACTGGAGAGCATGTTTTTTTTTTTTATTGTGAGCCCAATAGGCTTACAAGACCCCTCTACTTATTTATGTTTTTTGTTTCATAGTGTTTTCAAGAACTTGTTTTGAAAGTGTTTAATAAAATACATTGTTTGTTAAGATTTTGTTCCAATTATTATGCTACCGTTGCTAGTTGATTGAATATTCTTGTACTTCTACGATTTAGCACATCAAAAAAAAAATGCACCAAAAAAAATTATTAATGTTGAAGGAAAAGCGTTAATTGTCCAATTCATGCGCATCAATAAAATAAGATAATACGCTTCTTTATAAGATCATATGCATTTACATGGCAAAGTGCCAAAGTCTAGTCACACACTAATTTTTACAACACCAAAAAAGAAAACCCCAAAAGTATAGCCGATTTGCCACATTAGCATATAGGCTTTTATTTTGGAGATCAGAAATGTTCACCTTATAGAGAACGTTGAGAATAAAAAGAGTACTGAAATTTAGGTTTATAAGATGTCTTCTATGTGAGTGAGTTTTTCTTTCTTTTTTGATCATGTACATAGCGATATGCTATAAACCTAAATTTCGGAATTGTTATTATTTTCGACGTTTTCTATAAGGTGAACATTTTCGATCAGTAAAATGATGAAATCTTTATGCTAAAATGATAAATCTATTGTAAAGTTGGTCGTAAAAATAGATGTGTAACTAGACTTTTCCCATGTTTTTTCTTGTCAAACTGATATGAATCCATAAAATTGTATGCATCTACATCGACACATGCAAGACTATTTTTTTGTAATAGTTTGATCGAGTATGTCAATAATAATACTTGTAATTTATTTTCGTATATATTGGCCAATATTGACGTCGCCTTTCATACTAATGTGATCAGGAACATTAAATATTCGTCCACTTACTCCCTATGTTCTTTGAGCGATCTGCAGAGACACCCGTTGTACTTTATTTTTTAACACTTACACCCCTTGTATTACCGACTAAAGTGCACCTGTTAACATGCATATGCCGTTAAGGTGGACAGTAAAGTGAATTCCCCTAAGAAAATAACAAATTTTACATGTAAAAATAAGCTACTTTAACCAGAGATTGATTTTAAATTGGAATTGCTATTAGGTTCAATGCTCATTTGTTCACATAATCTTTCATATAACTGTATCATAATTCATAAGCCTATGGCATTTAACTTAACGAAACAATATGTACAAATACATTAAAAAGATTGGTTTAGCCAATTATACATTAATGTCTCAATTGAGATAGATCATGTTAGCTCTTTCTATGGGATCTTATCGAACTGTTCTTTTTATGGAAATGATAGAACTATGACAACTTACTAAGAGCAAATCCAATGCTAGATGGAAAATAGCTATAGCTATTGCTATTTTGGCACCAAAAAATGGATTTTGGTGCTAAAATAGAACCCAACCTCCAGTGGTTGGTTCTATTTTAGAACCAAACTGTTCCAAATTTAACTAACTTTCCCTCCACCTCACTGTTAATTACTTTTTCAATCCCAATTCAACTATCTACGTTATTAATTTTCAACCCCGTTGTGATATTCATAGTACGCTTGCTTTGCCATATCTAACTCTATATTGGATAAGAAAATTTTATTATTGACTAAAAAAATTATTAGTACAAGTTTAAAAGAAAAAAGACCGAATTTATTACCTCATTTTGATGGGTCACGCCACTTTGATTTAGAGCTTGAACACTTCTTAAACACCCACGGAATTTGCTACAATTCTTCTAAATTATTTGCCAACGAGATTTGATACTTGCTTCAGATCGTTGATCGTCATTTGTTTTTTCGCAATACTCTTGTAGCACCCGGGTCCAGAATTGACCACGTGGCTGAGAGTTACCGATAATCGGGTCTTGAGTAATGCACAAATAAGCTCTACAAATTGCTTCGTCTTGCTCGGAAGTGAAAGATTTTCCTCTTGATGAAGCCATAATCAGTGGACAAATTTTCTTTATGGAAAGTGGTGGTGGAAGAAGAACATAATTTGTGAGTAATTTGTGACAATTTTACACATATATAGAGAGAGTAAAGGAAAAATAACGGTCGCAAAAATTTTGGCCGTTGGAAACTTCTTCCAAGGTTGGGTTCTCTCTCTTTCTCGATAATTCCAAGAGAAGCTCATATGCTTCTCTCTGCCTCTCAATTTTTTTTCCTGTCTCTCCCTCTATCGATCTGATTCTCCAAGAGACGGATTCCATTGCCGCCGCCGATTCTCCTCCCATCTCCTACTGATTCTCCTCCCTCCCACCTCCTCTCCTCTGCAACTCTCTCAAGCCGGACGAAACCCCATCGTCCCCGCCGTTCTAGATGAAACCGATCGGCCAAACCCGATGAAATCAGATCGTCGCTGTCATTCGTACGTTCAATTCCAGCCAGATTAAGCCAAGGTAACCACTTTCCGGCAACTTTCTGGTAGTCTCCGGTTGAATAATTTCTATAGCAATTGGGATTTTGATGATGTGGCAAATTCTATATTTGGAACCAATTTTGCAACTTATGCATTTTCCATCCGTTTATGGCACTGCACTGGATTGATCAAATGTCATCCTTGGTTCTATTTTAGAAATGCAACCCCTTTTGCAACCCTGCATTGGATTTGCTCTAAGGTGGAATTAAAAAAAATAACTTTTGGTCCATATTGCACATACAATACGTTATAGATTGGAAGATATGAACAGTTAAAACTTTATTGGAATCCAACAAGACCAACAATTTGGGACGCAGCGAGTATTAAAAAATAATTTCTCGTGATATTACCATGTCTTCGAAATCAAACTATATTAAGTAACTCCACTTTTCACTAAAATTTACCAACTTAAATTTCTTACTTACATATAATTATTGAAATCTTTATTATATATCAATTACATGCGTCTTGTTCTAAGGGCATATTATAGACGTAACAAAGAGATACGAGTACTATATTCAATATGTGTCTTGTTTTGTGAACATCAATTATACGTGGAGAGAATATTTGCGTCTTGTTCTATGCATATCAATTATGTCAGCTTAATATAGACTTAAGACTTAAGAGATAATCCGATACGGATCTACTACAAGATACTTAAGACTTAATGGGGTCAAAGCCAATACTCGTTTGTTGATGTTCGAATCTAATTTGTATCTTAAGGGTTGGACTAAGTGCGTGACTCCGTGAATTTAGGGTAATGCTACTATGCGCACCCCTACAAATTGCTCCATGTGAGATTTTGTGACTCAAAATATGAGATTTTGTGGCTAGAGGTATGAAGTGCATACGGTATGCACCCTCATACGGGTAGTCAGAAAATCTCATATAAGGCCACAAAATCTCATATTTAAGTCCATAAAATCTCATATGGTCAAATATGAGATTTAGTGGTACCTTATATGTGCCAAAAAAATCTCATATGGCCAGTTACAAAATCTCATATATGTTCCACAAAATCTCATATGGTCAAATATGAGATTTAGTGGTACCTTATATGTGCCAAAAAATCTCATATGGCCAGTTACAAAATCTCATATATGTTCCACAAAATCTCATATAAGTCACAAAATCTCATATTTGTCCCACAAAATCTCATATGGGTCAAATATGAGATTTAGTGGCACTAAATATGAGATTTAATGGCATGTTATATGAGACATGTCACATCAATATATATATATATATAAGGGGACATAATCATTGTACTTTTGAAAACATGTTTTCCTTATTTTATCCTTCAATCATTACACTTTCTTACTTTTTTATTATTTTTAATTTCAAAAGTTAAGGGTATAAGAGGAAATTCTTTAACAATTACCCACTTAGTTTTGAAGTGGGACAATATTTTTGGGACAAAAAGTATCAACTGGGACTATAAAATTGGGACGGAGGGAGTATAATTTTTGTTTCAGAAATGCTAATGAGTGCAATATTGTGCCCGTTAAGGGTTCAAAAAGGTATACTTGTGGGTCTCATTTGTACTTTAAAGTACAATTTTAAGTGTACTTCAAAGTACATGTGTACTTTAAAAGTGTACTTTATCGTACAAGTGAGACCCAATAAATATACTTTTTTGTACCATTAACGGGCGCAATGGTGCGCCCGTTAGCAAGACCCTTTTTGTTTATATCAAACAAAAAAAAATTCAAAACATTCATCCCATTTATTTCATTGAGTCTATAGACTTTTATAGTGGGTACTGAAATAAAAGGAACTCTTAAATATTTTTAGAAGTTCTATAGAGCGGCAGCACCTTTAGCTTTCGGCCACTGCTACTCAAAGTGTGGATATAATGGTTATGGCTCTTTCGGGTGAAAAGTTACTTTGAAAGCTTGCTTTTCATAGCTGGTCAAGTGGAAAAAGAAATGAAGTAAAATTCAAGGGAAGTTTAAAAATAAAATTCAGACCAAATTAAGGAATAAGTGTTTGCAAATATATTTTAAAGAAAATAAGAAACAAATAACTCTTCACGTTGTAAAACACACTCAAAGAGACTAATTCAACATTAAATAAAAGTTTAAAAGGCCAAATATAAACTAACTTAAATTGTCAGCATAGGGTGCACGGAATCATAATTGACTCATAAAAGAATGCGCACCGACAGAAGAGTAAGGATTTTTATTCCACCAGATTGACATCACGGATTCTGTTGATCGATTCTATTAACTGCACAAATCAACTTGGTCGTCCACATTGCCTTACGACTGGCTAAAATACACGTTTTGTGTACTAAAAACTTGCTTCTCCCTAGCATTATTCTATACCATTTGGAAAATTGAGACTTATGAGGTAGAGTTTTTTTCTGATTTGTAAATAAACACATACGCTCTCCGTTATTCCACCAAGTTGACATTATGGGTTCCGTTGATCAATTCTATTAACTATAATCGACTGGATCATCCACACTATCTTACGACTTGCTAAAAATACACATTTTATGTACTAAAAACTTGCTTCTACATAGGATTATCCTATACCATTTAGGAAATTGAGACTTATACGATAGAGTGTTTTTTTTTCCCTTAAACAACTTCAAATATGACCTAAGTACTCCCTCCGTCTCATTTTGTTTGTCAATTTTTAATAATCGTGTCAGTTTTCGATCGCTTATATCTTTTAATATTGATCTCCAAATATATGCAATATGGATCTTGTTTGATAGTTCACGATTAATTCTATTATACAAAGTTTTTAAAACCGTCAAAAATATTATAGGATTGAAAGATATAAGCAATTTAAGGCGTAGCAGAAAATGGAATAATTGACAAACAAATTGGGACGGATGGAGTAATTGATTAGCTACGCGTTTGAAAGATGATTGATTTGTAAATAAACAAATACGCTCTCCGTCCCCATTTATTGGCCTTTTTTAACACTTTTTGTTGTCGTCATTGGGATAGTTTACAAGTAATGACCAAGACATGATAAACCTACTATTTTACCCTACTTCTAACATTAATTACTCACAACAAGAAAAAGCAATGATATATTCCCAAAAAACTTAAAAGAGTGATGAGAAAATTAAAAAATGACAAGTACAACGATGATGTCTCTTTATTGTTCATTAATTTGTTCGTTGAGCATCTCTTACATGAATGGTGGTAAAAAATTTAACTCAGGAAAGGACCAAATCCATGATTCTTTAGTAGTGCAGCAAAATTCCTTGGCCCCACTCTACAAAGATAAAAGTAAACTTTTGCTATTATAAACGTATAGACGCAGACATATATGTGATATAATATTGTAATCAAACGAGAAAAAGGATTTCTTTTTATATAAAGTCATGGTACAACATAATATGGTTTGGACTTTATTGGAAGAGTGGAATCAAAGTGAAAATGAGTGACAAAGTAGAGCTTAAGAGTGAAGCTTTAGAAATTACACATAGCTCATAGCCATAGAGAAGCTTTAGAAATCACATGTTAGCTAATGTCCCCTAAATTTTTTATCTCCTTTTTTTTTTTTTTTGTATTTTTTTACTTTTCATAAAAAAAAAGTTATAGCTTTTTTTTCTAATTTTTAGGATTAATGATTCACATCGACAAGAGTAATTAGAAATGTATGAAAACATAGACCGAAGTTTAAAAAAAAAAAAATCATATAAGACGACACGACACTATAGACAAAAGAATATCATCTTTTTGGTATTTTTTTTATCCTTAGTGAACTTTTTTTTACTCCCTCGGTCCCTTTTAAAATGTTTAACTTTTTATTTTGGACTGTCCCTTAAATAAATGTTTGTTTTGAAAAGTTAATAGGTAAAAGTTTGTGTAATTATTGTTTTGCCCTTTTGAAAAGTTGGGTAAAGAGTTAATGGGTAAAAGTGGAGGATAATTTTGGAAAGTGGAGGTAAAAGTTGATATGAAATATGTAAAGTTGAGGTCAAAGTTGATGTAAATGTGTAATGATAATGTTTTTTTAGTAAGTTGAATTTACGAAGCAACACACTTAAAAAGGGACGGAGGGAGTACTTTTTAGACTTCTCTTGCCGATACGAATGATTAACAAACAAACAAAAAAAACGGGGAAAATCACCGAGCTTTATGGTTTATGATGACCATAAAAAAAGAGAGAGTAAAATGATAAATAAAAAAAATCAAACAAAAGAGCCATGGATGGTTGGCTTTCTGCTGGAATCATGTTCTTCATTATAATTGGGTTTAAGACTTTAATAAGTGCGTACATGGTTGGCGCTATGACGCTCCACTGAGCAAGACTACTGACTTTATAGGTGTAATCTCTCCGTTCCCATCCGTGGGGGAAAAAAATTAATTTAATTGGTTTTGGGAAAAAAAAAACATAAAAACAATAGATAAACAATTTTGGAAACTCAAGTTAAAGAACATGTCAAATCAGGAACTGGAAATTGGCCGGACATAAACAAAAACAAAATTGGAAAATGATTATGCAAATCGAGGCTCGTGTTTTAGACGATGACCCTCAAACAGATTCGCCATCTTTGAGAAGGCACTGAAGGGATTTGTTTGACATCTGTGTCACATGATATTATGCAACTTATCTGTTGAACTAAAAACAAACCTATTTGCACAATACTTGACACACATAACATATAGTAATATATTTTGGTATTTGGGGTTCTATTTTTTGCCCAAAAACTAGCTAAGAGCCCAAAAAGGCGGTTTGGGGGGCTTATGTCCATGACCGACCCTGATCGGAGTCGAGCTGAAAAGAACAGGGAGTTTTGGATTTATTGGTGTACCTATTATAGAGCTTCTTGACTTGCCCTTCAAGTTAGCAAACACAATAACCGCTTCAACTGACGTCACCCATGACGTATTGAGCGAGTTGGTTAGGTGCATGTGCCTGAGCTGCCTTTTGTGTGTGGTGCAAATCGTACCGGGTTGGTCCAGCTCAAAGAAACCGCATGGGATTTATTGTTATTACTCATATGTGAGGGGTTTCTATCATTAAGGAAAACCGAAATAACAAAAAGAAACACCCAAAAAATGATACCAATCCATTTTCAAGTTCGGCCCAAAGGCCAGATGCTATGAAGGCTCTGGCATAGTCATAGAAGCCGTAATACATAAACCAGTAAAAAAGTTCGCGCGCTTTGCTCCTCGTGGGCTGAATTTTTAGAGGTCCAATTAACAAACCCATGAGCTTAACTCTTTTTGGCCCTCTAGCCCATTAGCCCTATTTTTTGTTATGTTTTGTGGACATGACAAGGCTCAAAATTAAAGTACCGGACTGAACTCTCTCCAACCGGAGATGTGGCGCTTAGCCCATCTTGTTGTCCCCCTCGGCTCTTAAGAGAACAAAGTTTGGGGTTCGAGTCTATAGGGAGACGTCCAACCATGTTTGATTGTTAACCCAATAGCACTGATGTATACAATGTTGGGAAGAAAAACTCTATCAAACCGGCATCAATAAAGTTTCTTGATATATTTGGTCTAGTGCTTGATATACATATTATCCACTCAAATCGATCCTTTCAATGCTACGTATTTTAAAACCGACCGAAACCAAACCGTTTACCTTAATGCTTCATGCCGAATGTGTTTTCACTGATTGTGAAACAAGATTGTTATATTCCAAAAAAAAGAATTGCAGAAAAATAGTTATGCGACAAACCTTTTATAAATAAGAAAAATGGTTAGACTTTAAAATACAATTGATTGGTTCACCACATAGAACATCTTCAATTTTGAAAAGGTCAAATTAAGGTGCCGTTGCACTAAGAGAAATTTTGGATTTTTTTTTTTATAACTTTTCCTACTTTTCAAGACAAATCATTATCGTTACACTCCTCAATTAAAAAGCCAAAAAAATTACTAGAAGTTAGTTCAATGGACCCTGAATGTAATTATAGAAGAGGATTCCTCAAAAGAAAGATTTTCAGTGCAGATTAAAAAGCACTCTGGGGATTTTCTAGTATTTCCAACTTTTTCTTCACTATTTAGTAAGAGTTTGGGTTGTTCAACACCAATTGGCTTTTTAAGTTTTTGGTTTTATTTTTATTCAAAAAAAATTTCATATGTTAATTTTGAATCAAATTTTTCACGTCTTTCAATTCGTTGCGACGTGAGAAATCAAAAAAGTAGAAAAATTGTAAGAATTACCCCTTTTTTTTAGAAATATCCAACTAAAAGACAGCTTAAGTCAGTTCAATACTTCAATTGACTTCTTAAGGTGGTTTTTGGTTGGATGTTTCCCTAAAAAAATTGGGTAATTTCCAAAAAAAATTATTTTTTCGATTCCGCACGTCGAGACGAATCGAAACCCATAAAAAGTTTGACTCAAAACTAACAAATGTAAAAAATAAAATAAAGACAAGCAAAAAAATGCTTAAGTCAATTTGTAGTTGAACAAAATATTTTGAATTCGGAAGGCAAAATTAAAAGATTGTATCAAGTACTTATAGTTATTCGATTGAGCATTTGAGTTACTCCCTCTGTCCCAATTTGTTTGTCAATTATTCCATTTTTTTCTACGCCTTAAATTGCTTATATCTTTCGATCTATAACGTTTTTTACGGTTTTAAAAACTTCGCATAATAGAATTAGTCGTGAACTATCAAACAATATCCATATTGTATATATTTTGAGATCAATATTAAAAGATATAAGCAATGGAAAACTGACACGATTATTAAAAATTGATAAATAAAATGGGACGGAGGAAGTAAATATTATAGGGACACTCGAAAAAATATTTTAAAATTAATAAATATGGAGTAATAAATTATTTGTGTGAAATTCTAAAAAAAATCTCACGTGCCAATCTGTGAAATGTCTGTGCGGACATATGTGGGTATAGAAGGCCTATAATCTATATGAGATTATCACAAGTTTCTGAAGCAAAAGATAGCCCCGGATCACTATTATATATCTCTCTGACTGTGAAAGAGACACATGCATGACGGAGCGAAAAAGAGGAGAGATAAAAGAGAGGAGACTGGCAATATCATGAGACCTCAACAGCTGCTGTATTTGAAACAGTGATGAGCTGTAGTCTGCATGTAGATCTTTCATGTATGACAGGAACCTTTTGATAAAAGAGAGAATTTTTTTTTTAACTCTTGTGATCATTATGATTACATCATCTCTAGTACAAGTTCAACATAATTCAGATCACTAATTGATTTGAAAATGGTATCCTGATTTTTGAATGGAAAATTGGATCAAATGGTCACACACAAGGGTCACCATGGTGGAAATAACATCTCTAGTACAAGTTCAACATAATTCAGATCACTAATTGATTTGAAAATGGTATCCTGATTTTTGAATGGAAAATTGGATCAAATGGTCACACACAAGGGTCACCATGGTGGAAATAATAAAATATTGCACTACCGGGTTACAGAGTGGCTAAAACTAGGGTTGTCCAGCGGATCAATCCGATCGATCCGAACCATCCGTTGATCCATCCGTGAATGTTCGGATCGGTTCCGGATCGAGAATTTCTAATCTGGCAGTTCCGGATCGGATCGGATCCGCTCGATCCGCGCAATAATCCTTCTTTAATATGTCAAATCAGCCCGATCCGATCCGATCCATCCGTATGTCACCTACGGATCGGTTCCGGATCTTAAAACCATAATCCGCTCTGAGCGGATCCGGATCCGATTCGATCCGTCCGGATCCGATCCGTGCACACCCCTAGCTAAAACTATATCGTTTTGATTGTGTAAAGAGAACACCACTATTTAATCTCTCAAAACTACAGCTATGTTTGGATGGGTTTTGAAAAAAAAATTGAGAAGTTTTGTTGAGATAGTGTTTGTTGAGTTTTTGGAAATGAAAATAATGAGTTAATGATTTGAGAGAGATAGAGAAAGAAATGCGAATAATGAAGTAATGAATGGAGAGAGAAATGAAATAATAATTGGAAAAAGAAAGAATCTTTTTGTAAAGAAATTTTTTAAATGGGAAGAAAAGGAATGTGAAAAAACCGTCATTTTAACCTAGTTTTATTTGTTGAATTTCAAAATGTGAGCATTTTTAACTGGGTGTTTATTTTCTTCAAAATCGATTTTGATTTTTTCTCTACGTGAACATAAAAGTAATCTACTTTAGATTGGGATTGGTTTTTTTTTTAGGAATAAAAGTTTTTCCCCCTAAAACCTGGTTCTCAAAACAAAAAGTCTATAATTAAACATATTTTTAAAACTTCTTAATTTTTGGGCTTCCTTCGGTTTTGTAAAACTAATGCCCGTTCGAGATGAGAAAGAGTACAGTGTATAAGAATAAGAGTCAAGATGTGCAAATTGCTAATTGCGTTTACAAATTCTAAATTATGACACTTGTTATATTTAAGGGGCTTCTCATAGAAATACACTTACAATAGTACTAGTGAATATCCGTGCCTAAATACATTTTGTAAAAATTAGTATTTCTACAAAATAGTTGGGTGAGTCCGGTGAGGGTGCTGGAAGACAAAGGTGGGTTTTGCGACCGCCGCCGGTATTTAATTGTTGGTGAAGGACCATTGTCCGGTGAGGTTGTTAATGACGAAGGTGGCTTTTTGTCTCCGCCGGAGGTGGTCCATAGGTTTTTGAGGAATTGGGGGATGGTGCACTGCATTAGTGCGCAAAATGCACTGCACCGTTTAGTGCATTATCCGACTGTTCATTTCGCTAATGCACGGCTCAAATTTAATCCGACAGTCTATTATTTAGATTAAATCCGAATCATGCATTGTCAAAATGGACGGTCGGATGTAATGCACTACACATTTTATGCATTATAGCCTTATAGGGTCCCCTGATCCGTTTTTAAGAGTGTCCGGTGATCGGTGGTTCCTTGGTCAGTTGGTCGGAGTTCAAACGGATGTTGGAGGTTTAGGTGGTTGTGGTTGGTTCAGGTGGATGCAACTTTAGGTGGAAGCACTTATTAATGCTACTACTGTTTTTCCAAGGCTGGTGCTTCATGCCGTTATTATCATTTTCAAGAGGAGACAAGTCTGCTTGGGTAGATTTTGGGGGTTTTGTTTTGTTTTCTGTTCTTTATATTTTATTACAATTATTTAATATTTGGTTGGATTCTCTCCTCTCTTTTCCCGATTTGTTCTATCGAGTTTTATCTCTAAAATTTCTTTATGCCAATGAAAAAAGCTTTGAATTTAGGAATCACCAAATTTAATAATTTTTGTTATGATTTCAAGGTTTTTTTTCTTCAACCAAAAATTAATTATGACAAACCATCACACCGTTGATTGTTCAGAAGAAAGCACTCTCCGTATTTTGGTCGTGAGCCCTTCTCCCATTATGGAATTGGGAGCCCTAGAGGGTGTCTTATGTAGGGCGGCATGCGAGCCGCTAGATGTGTTTTTTACAGTCATGATTTCATCTGAGTCACTCATTCTCACTTTCTAGATAAATTTTGAATATTATTTCCGTGTACCTTGCATTTCTTTTTGAACAATGGCACCTAGAGTCTATATAATACTGCAGCAGATGACTGTAATAGTCGTATAGTACCACCTTTGACTGCTTCAGGAGATCATCATCACTGTGCTGTCACCAAATTTACTACCCCAGGACCAAATCCTGTGCACGCTTGAAAGCATATCTTATACTGCACCTTTTTTTTTTCCCTAAAAAATCTGAAAGTATTCTAGTCTAGTGAAAAAACATACTCTGAAAGGTCCAGGCCAAAAGTGCCACTTTGGTGTAAGCTGAGAGCAAACCACGGACTTACCCAGGTCCAATTTTCCTTTTACAAAGTCAGGTCTAGTTTTGGGTCTCTCCAGTGTTAAAAAATATTGTCTCACATTGCTTAGGAGAGAAATAAATGACCACTTAATATATTCTGAGACCTCTTCACTCATTGTCAATTGATTTTGAGTTGGATGCTTCCACATGGTATCAGAGCAGGGTCCATTCCACTCCACATAAAAAAAAATCACAATCCACACCCCACGACAGACCAACAAAAAGGTTTCACGATGATAGGATCCAAAAAGTGGTCACACGTGACAGACCTCAAATGCGGTTGCACGTGACGGGGGGTGTTAAGAAAAATTGTCCCACATTGCTTACGAGAAGAATGGGTGATCACTTAATATATGCTGGGACCTCTCCACTCATTGCCAATTGGTTTTGAGTTGGATGTTTCCACATGGTATCTGAGCTCACTTAATATATGCTGGGACCTCTCCACTCATTGTCAATTGGTTTTGAGTTGGATGTTTCCACATGGTATCAAAGCATGGCTCATTCCACTCCACATTATAAAAAAAAAATCACAATCCATACCCCACGACAAACCAGCAAAAAAGACTGCACGATGATAGAACCCAAAAAGTGGCCACACGTGACAGACCTCAAATGCGGCTGCACGTGAGGGGGGATGTTAAGAAATATTATCTTACATTGCTTAGGAGAGGAATGAGTGATCATATAATATATGCTGGGACCTCTCCACTCATTGCCAATTGGTTTTGAGTTGGATGTTTCCACATCCATGACCCATTACGATGACCGGAATCGTTTGTTTGTAGACCTCGTTGAGTATCGAACATCGATAAGTGGTTAACTAAGCAGATTTGTACAAGGAAACTGGTATGACAAAAAATAATTTGAAACTTAAAATTGTCCATTTTTTTCTTGTTCAAATTTGTTATGTTCACGTGTTTATCATCCTCGATCAAGCCGACTTTTTTACATGAACAATATATTCAACTAGCAATATAAAATAAACGATTTCGATCGTTATTGTGGGTTCCGGAGGAGCCCACAAAAATTCAAAACTAGATCGAACTGGACAATAGCAAAACTAGACCGAAATCTTGGCCATAATTTATAAAGATCGGGTCACACATTACCAAAGCTGTTCTACACTCCTTTTCTGATGAACAGAAAATGAGGCCCGGCTGTCCTTGTTCATGGGTTTTTTTATCATTGTAAAATTCGAAGTTCCTAACCCGGTAAATATATGAGTACCGACCAAATGGGGACAGACCACGTTCCGACGGTACCGGAGACCCCGTATGGGTCCCAAATGGCCAATCCGAACCGTTCATCGTGCTCAGAATCAACATCCGAGTGGGTCTACGCGGTAATCGAGGCCATCGGACGACTGTAAGTGCTCGATCCAAAATCACCCAATTTCACTTTTGCACGAAATTGGGTGATTTTGGATCGAGCACTTACAGTCGTCCGATGGCCTCGATTTGATTCTGAGCACGATGAACGGCTCGGATTGGACGTTTGAAACCCACACAAAGGTCGCAGGCGCCGTCATTATGTGGTCGGTCCCCTTTGATCGGTACATATAGCATTGTTCTTTGTAACCTTGTAAAATTATCCCCAATAGGCCGGCAAACAGGTATGGAAATAATTTAGCAAAATAAAATGTATAAATATATTCCTGTCAAATCAAAACGGAGAGGTACATAAAATAAAAAAAAGTACTATCATGATTTTCTGAAGGTTACTACAGTAATTTCGCAAGAAAATACAGTCCAAAAAACCTCGTAAGACGAGAAGCTTTTGGCGGATTGGAGTTGAGTGTAGTGCGAGCCAATCTCTGTTCCCGCCTTCTCCCTTGCGTCATCACAGAATACTTCACAATTTAATATACAATTGAATAATCCGAAGTTGTACAAGCAGTAACAGGATTTTTTAAACAAAAAAATATACTCATATTGCTTGTTTGGATAAGAGCAACTCCAACACATGTCATTTTCTTTAAAATGAAGAGTGGAAGTGACATATTAAATGGAGATTTTGTAATTTATGCCCTCTTTTCCTCAAAAAGTTGTACTGTTTGGAGGGACCCATCCACTTTTTTGTCACATCCACTCTTTAAATTTAATTTTGGTTCTTTGCTTTTAAAGAGTCAAAATTAAATTTAAAGAGTGGATGTGACAAAAAAGTGGA
>JAXBDA010000612.1:0-77567 GCA_036023075.1 Gaultheria prostrata | reverse complement strand
TGTCTCTCTCTTACTTTTCCCCCATATATTATATTTTATTAAAAATAGGGAGGGTAATAGGGAGTGTTGATAGAAAAAGTGTCAAGTTATAATAGATATATGCACTGTACACTGCCTAATTTACCAATTCATTGTTGGGGTTGCTCTTACACGCTTGTCATTTTAACGTACGCACAAAATATTATTCGGATTAGAATAATGGAACACACGCGTAGGTGTGATATGGACTTACACACTTGTCATTTTAACGTACGCACAAAATACTAAAGGCATATGGACCGAGCAACCATTTGATAGTGGCAACAAAAGAGAGAGAGATTTTGACTTGATTTGAAGTTTCTTAATATACCACTTTCCAGTAAGTAAGGCATTTACTAAACTACAATCTAGCTCGCTATTTTGACGGTCGACAATAAAATGCTCAAGGCTAGTGAAAGTTCGTCAGGTCACTAATTTTCGAGTCCCAAAATTAATGGAGGTGTATATAAATTGACTCAGATCTCCTAATTTTAAAAAATAATAAAAACGACATAGAGAATCATTGGATGCCAAGGTTTTAATTATGCGCCTACGTAACTGACATCCTAATCCCTAACCTTAGCTTCGGTGACGTCCTTTCTGTCTCCTGATGCTTCTAACATTAGGCAGCTGTTTTAATATCTGAAGGCCATTGTGAGTATATATTTGATACACTTTTTGTCCGGATTTATTAATCCATTTTGAGAGTTCGTGTTCTTTTTTAAATGATTATATTTTATAATTTATAATGTTTTATCCGATTACGATAAAACGAAGGACAAATACATCCGAACGGAGGGAGCTGTAAAAGCTAGAATCAATAGTCCCAGTAGGAAAGCAATACAAAATGGCAAGTAGTACATGTACTCACTTCTCAATGGGATAAAGAGCCCCGACCCAATTTTATTGCAGAATCATTCCAAAATTAGTAAATTTCTACGGTGCATAATGGGGACCTGTAGTAGGGATGGCAATCTCTCCAATGTATACCGAATCGATCCGTATGGATTTACCTTATTTTTTAACAGCGGGTTTGGAACCGGCAGATTTTGGTTCGAATTTGGTTCTAATAAAACTGATTTTTTTTTTTTTTTGTGCCAGGCGATTAAGCTGATTTTTTTCGAGACTTTTTTTCTTCCAAAGACTAGAAAATACTATAAAAGAGTTGGAGAAAGCATTTATTATTATAAAAAAAGACCATATATAACAATACCTAATTATATAACTTCCTAATTAATTTTTTCTTTATATTTTTCTGCATAACATGTAACTAGTTTTCCATTGAACGGTGCCACCCCCGTGACCGACTCTGGGCTCCATCCCTGACAACAAAACAACTTTATTGTATGCGAAACTACTCTGTTTTTTGTGTCCGGTTTCCATCATCTCTAAATTACTTACCACAGTATTTGAAATACTTACTTTTGAAATACCCTACACCAAAACCATTTTTGTGTGCCATAACAAAATTTTCATCCCAATATATAAGGCATAGAGACTGACCCGTGCACGATATATTACCAAATTGTTTGTGGTATATAATGAGTTTTCACGCGATATAACAATAAAAATTAAAGCATGATTTGTACTTATTGTATATATTGTACATTTTCCCCAAAACCTAAATCTCTTTTATTGTTTAGCACCGACTAAATTCCCAAAAGAAAAAAAAAACTGAGGCTTTTCAAGAAATTTCGTGGCAATTCTGACTTGCTAAGTACTCATTTGGAACCCAGAGAAAAAGGAAATGTCAAAAAGTGTTTGCCCCACAAGGAATGGATGAATGGAGAAAAATGAAACTCTACATGTGAAACTGAGATAGTAGTCTAAAGATTTCTATAACCGTGTGAGCTATTCACTTTTCCTTCAGAAATTTCTTTGCAAAAGTTGAAAGCTAACTGTAAAAGTTTACATATAGTACAACAGGTATTTCCTAGGTTGGCTCCAATCCATTAATAAGTGACCTAATGTTGGGTTTTTTGTTTTTTTTTTAAAAAGAGAGAAATAAGTTCAAATAGAGATAAAGTACAAGAAAAAAGACCTTATATGGAGATGGCAACACAAAAACATTTTTATTTTTTTTTGTCATTGGTCATTCCTAATCTATTACATGGGAGGAAGGGGGAGTGAGACTTGATTCCCAAATACAGTGTGGGGCATCCAAGAATTCTTCCGCATGAGCTAACCACCACTTGCAGCCAAACAAAAACATTATAGTAACAAAATACTTTTTCTCTATAAAAGGATAGCAAAAGTAATTTAACGAACACTTAGTGGATTAATATCACTTTAGTACCTGCGAAAAAACCATTAAAGAAACACGAGCAAATAAAGAATACTAATGTAGCACACGATGCTGTGGTGCTCGAAACACATGAGGATCGTTGCAACTATCTTTAATGATATGTGATGGTTTGCGCTTAGGCTTTACATATTTTTTGAGGCCTCAAAGTTTTGATATCGTCAAGATCCACGAGCCTTGATTTTTGTCTACAAGCACTGTGCTTGCTTGTACTAGCCATATGACGACCACCATCCTTAGTATTGCTATATAGCCATTATCCGTATAGACCTAAGATACCTCATCATGTGGTTGCTTGAGCGAGCCGTACGATGACCTCCATCCTCAAAACCAGTGTCACTTGGGTTGTTTGATAACTCGATTCAACACTTAAAAAGTTAAAATTGAATGTATTAAGTAATAAATTATTAAGTTGGTTTGATAACTATATTTCATTGTACTTAATATTTTGAAGCGCCTCTTAAAATGTAAGTTTAGAAGGTTACACAAATTAAGTAATCTAGTACTTATTTAATTCTGAATGAATTTGTTAGTACATGTATATCACGGTTTCCTTTATCACCATCACCCTCTACCACTGTCACCAGGGCGCAGACAGCATAGGTGTGGACACCCGACGGGAGAATGCCCACGCGATGGCTTTGAAAACCGTTTTTGGAGTCGCCACCTGGGTTTAAGGGTCGAACCCGAGAAACCGGTTGAAAAATGACTCTTTTGCCCAATGTTTTGAAAAATGACTTTACTGGTCGAGCGGAACCATGATTGTTCGGGTTCGGGGGTTTGGTTACGAGAGGGGAAAGTTTTTAAGGCACCCCTCTCGCCCGGTCCGTAAACCGATTTCTACTCAATGATTTGTGGGATTTTAGAAAATGTTCGAAACTTAACTTTATACATGTAAATAGGATACGAGGATGGGGAAACAAGTATAAGATATATACAAATGCAACAACTATGGTGAATGCTTGTGATCAGTGTATTTACATGACGATGATGATGACGGAATGTGAATCATGGACTAATAAATATGCTAACAATCAACAAACATGAACCTAGTCAGAACATAACAATAATGTTTCCCAAATGACTACATGAACTAAACAAAGACTGAAGGATAGTTTGCTTTCTGCTCTGGGCTTGAGCGCTCAAGGGGGCCTCTTGAGCACTCAACCCCCTCTCAATCCAGCAGTCAGCTCTTTGATTCCTGTTTATGAATAGCATGACTAAGACCCCTCATGACTTATAAAGACTAATTTTTTATGCTTGTGTGCAGTGTGCAATATGATGTGATGATGCACAAATAAAAAAAATAGCAATAAGGATGGAAAATAGAACTTTAGGACATAGTTTTGAAAGGACATCAATCTGTCTGAAATTTATTTGCACATTTCGGGCACCGTAAAGGCAGAATTTGGAAAATCATAAAACTATAAAGTTGTAGCTCTTCAAATTATCTATGTTTTGATATATAACTCGTCGAAAACGGAGTTCGGAGTAAAACGTTATGACTGAAACACTGAGACTGGCGCTCTGTCATGGGTTTGAGCGCTCAAGCCCCTTAAAACTTACATTTTTGAAAATATTTTTCTTGATTCGTAGGACCTTGTAGGCTCACAACAAGTATATGGAACTTGTGTGTGAACGTACTAGTCACCCTCAGAGGGACCAAAAACATGGACAAATAGGGGAAATTAACGGATAGTCAAGAGTCCAAAGGGATAACCCATTTATCAAGAGTCCTTTGCAAGGCTTCCACAAAACAAGTCTTCAACCCATTTATCAGCTGAAACTAACGGATAGTCAAGAGTCCAAAGGGATAACCCACTGCCAAACTAGACCGCCCTAGTCCATGGACAGCGAAACAGAATATGCTCAATTGATTCACTCTGCTTCTCACATATGGGACAAATAGGGGAAATTGCACATTTTCTGCGGAACAAATTATCTTTACAAGCCATCCAATTGTGAACAACTTTCCAAATGAAATGATGCACCTTGGGAATTGTAGGGACTGCCCATAACTTGGACCACATAGCTTTTGGGTGAGAATGGGAAGAAGATGGCTCATTCTTCTCATATCAAACAAACTAATATCAGTGTCTGTTATGTAGACCTTGACAAATGTAACTCTCTACATAATTATCTATATAATTCTACAGAAATAGATACCCATGTGATTATGTAACAATCCAGTAATAAAATAACTAAGAAAATTCATAACCACTAAGGTACATAAATTAACATATACTATGATCTTCCAAATAAATGTGAATGATAACTTAATACATAAACGATTCATAATTAACCATAGAATCAACTTTAGTTAAAAGGTCAAAGTTATGGAAGTATTTTAATAAAATTCCATGTATGACATGCATAGAACCACGTCACATTCTCAGTCAATGGTTGCATCATCCCATGATTCCCACCTCCATTTATAACTGTAGGAGTGCGCATTGTGTCAATGTGGTGCCATTGTGGGTTTGTGTCAAAACACCTATTAATATAAATGTGTCAAATATCTTGACATTAATTCAACTTGCTTAAAACAGTGTCGTGTTCGAGTTGACACTGATAAGATCCTTAGTTATTTTTTCTAATATTTACACATGAACAATTTATTTAATCTAATAACAAAAAAGAGGACATTTTCAATACTATTACAATTACAGAAAATAATAATACCATCAAAAAAAAATTAGTTAACAATAACCAAATCATGACATTGAAAAATGTTTTAAGCCACAACTAGACATAGGCCTCAAAATTAAATACTTATGTATAAATAATGAAAAGACACCAACACCTTATATAGAATAAGAAATTTTACTCTCTAAGTAATGAAGACAATAGCCTAAATTAATTAATTTTTTTTTTTTAGCATGGAAAACATTGTGATTTGAAAATTCAATATTTAGTTGGTTTTGATCTTGAATATTTTTTTTGGTAATGAGCTGTATGCAAGCTGATCACCAGACATGATTTCGGAACCCAAAGAAAAAAAGGAAAAAGGAAAAAGAAAGGTCAGAAGTGTGTACACATGACGAATGGATTAGTGGAAAAAAGGAACTCCACATGTGAACTGAGAGAAATGTGAAGCGTTGTAAACTTGTGGTAGTAGAGCCTTCCGACTAGATGCTGTCATATAAGAGGGCCATTGGTTCTGCTTCCATCACAGTAGGGACGGAGCCAGGATTTCATATCCGAGGAGGTCGCCACATAACAATAAATTTTTGAAAACACTAGATCTAAGTGCTCTTAATAAATCAAAAGCAACTACCAAGTGAAAAAATAAGATAAAGGCATTACCTCAACCAAATAGAACGCGGCGCTCCTTTAGATCTCGGGAGTTGTCTATGACTGTGTCAGAATTGATTTTTGAGGAAATCTCCTCCTTGATGAACAAAACCAAAGCAAAGGAGTTGTTTTATGTTTCTTTATTGCTTTTGCAATTATTTATTTTAGTGGGGCCCAAACCATATGAATGGCCGAAATCTTTGGTCAAACATATGAATACTAGAGTAGTATAGTTTTGGCAGAGGCTAATCAAAAATCTTACATTACATAAACTGTTATGAAATCAATGTGGATGACCCACTTCAATTATCCTACAGACAAATTGGTAGACTTTGAAGGCAAAAATGTGGTTGGCATAGTGCTTATATTTATTACTTTGTAAATCACTTTGCCTATAAATGCTAGATCATATTGATCAGCTTTGTACATTTGAAAAGCAGAAAGAAATCAAAGAAGGAAAGAAAAGAATCAGACAGAAAGGTAATGAGAATAAGATCGGTCCGGGAGATCGATCCTAATAGTTCTTGAAGAACTGATTTCATATATAATTTGTGTTCAATATTTGTATTACTTTTCTGCAAAGTTCTTTTATTATTTGCTTAATTTATAACATAAACCAATAAAATAAAATAATTTTGCAGCGACAATTTTTGCTTGAGTAGTGCCATGGTCCCCAATAGCCAACCCATACCTCTGTCCCTGATGGGTGACGGGTTATTTTCCTCTAGACGGTAGCAAATTCGCTAGAACGCCTTTTGCTGACGACCCTAAGTGGGAAGGTAGCCACAAACGAAAATTCCATTATAGGTGAAGCCCAGGGGAAGAAGCTACATTGGTTGCCCTTCCCATCCTTTCAGCTTAGAAAAATAAATTACGGAGTAATTTTTTTAGGAGTAATTTTTTTGGGAACTTTTGAAAAAGAAATTAACTTCCTTTTCCTTTTTCCAAGGTTCCATCGATTCCTTGTTCCATGACTTAAGTCTACTAGTGGGACTAATTGACTCCTTTACCTTATTACCTTTTTTTTTTTTTTGCACGGCAAAAAAGATTTCATTAATCACTGAAAGAATACAATGACTAAAAGGAGCAAGGCATCTTCAAATTCAAAGAATCAAAAGCCTAGACCGAGACCTAATCCTCGATTGGCAAGAGGTCAATCGAGAGAAACACCGAAAACAACACCTCAAATAAGCAGTAACCCCAAACCGAAGAAAGCTCCAAAACCTATAAGACACTCCACTGAAGAAAAACCCAAACTCACACCTAAAGAGAAGATCCTCTTCAACAAAGAAAAAACACCTAAGGCTTGCGAAAGGATATCATTGATCAATCCTTTCCTTGTTAAAGGCCTCCATCTCAACAATTTTGCTAATGACCTCAATTTCATCTCCATCATAGCTAAGACTGTAGAGCTTGTTAACTACCCAAATGGCTTGAGCTTCGTCAAGCAAAATTCTATTTCTATTGTTTATACCTTCCGATGAAATTGAAGCCGATAGAGCAGCAGAAGCTATTGCCGATCATAAAACCACACACTTCTTATTCCTCCTCCTTTTGGCGTTTCATGTGTTCACTTTAGAGTACCCCAAAATATCATTAATGCTCTTCCTATTTCTTTTCCCTTTTAGCCTTTTTATTGTTGTTTATATAGGAATCTGATTTGCTTCTTCCACCTCTTCAGCATTTTCCATCACTTCTTCCAAAACAGTTTCCAAAGATTGAGCTACCACTTCATTATCACCCGATGATTGAGCAGCAACCTGAATATCATTCGTGTTAGAATTCAAAAGATCAGCCCTACATGGAGAAGAAACCCCCATAACCAAAGGGGTCTCCAAAGCCTGCTTGACTAGAGGTTGAACCTCCACTTCACCTTTTTCCAGGGACTCGCAAACAATTGTTTCATCCACATCGTCACTATCAACATCCTCTTCATATATGTCTGCCACCTTATAGTTAATATGTGAGTTTTTCTCCTCTACCCAATCAGTCTTTGCCATTTCTTTCTTACTTTCCAAATCAGCTGTTGAGATATTATTTTCTCCCAACTCCTCTTCCCCTTTCTCACACGTAGTTTCCTCTGAACTGATTGGGAACTTTCCAACAACACTAGCAGGCACAACAACATTCTCCTCAATAATCCTTACCGGAAAGCTCTCCTCCTTACATTGCAACTCGATGGTTTGATTGATATTATCCATGATTGAAGTAGTAACTAGAATTTTCCCCACTGAAAAATTACTTTTGTTGACTATATCATCATCTAAAGTGATTATCTCACCCCAAAGATTCCCTATCTTCGCAAATGTGTTCGTGCACCAAACATGAATGGGTACCCCATAACAACTTAACCACACTGATCTTGAGGGAGATATGTGCATTTTAGGATTCCATTTTTCAATTTTGTCGCCAAACAATCCCTTGAGAATAATTAGCTTATCTCCAGTGAATGCCGAATCCATAGCAGCAATAGAATCAAAGGTCAAAAGAATCTGAGAAGGCCCTAGTTCTCTGACTTGGATATTAGGTCCAAAATTGAGTTCAATGGCATCCCTAACCATCACAAGAGTCCAAGTGGAAGGAAGCTCAGCAACCGCACTCCTCCAAAGCCACTCATGTGCTGCTTCATCGACTGGGATGGATAAAGGAGAAGACCTTATTACCTAATGTATGTATACATGTATGATAAAGTCTCTTTGACGAGTAAGAATCTATTTTTACCGGCTACTATTGCCGATAAAAATATACTTTTATTGGTCAAAAAATGGTCTTAGTGACTGCTCAGTAGGCTTATTTTAGATTTTTACATTACTAATAAAATACGTATGATCATAATAAAATTTATATGAAAATAGAGAACATGAAAATAATTGGCCTGTGTAAATGTGAGGATTCTCGAGGCTTAAAGTTATTTATTTTATTTTTTCATTATAGGAAACATGACTTTAATTGATAACAATGGAAGTCAATACATAAATGGAGTATGAGCCCCAACTATTCGTAAAAACATCAGACAGGTAAGAATGAACATGAATCCACCAACGTAGGCGTGATCTTGATCTCCGGCCAAAGATTTATGGTTCCCGAGAGCTCTATCATGGATAATGAGCGGCAATTCATGCGAGGTTTGATTCAACCTAGAATTGAAATCTAGAATTAATTAAGATATTGTTGCGCTGATCTTCACCAAAGGCAAATCGATCATTTCGGAGATCCCAATGAACACCACAACTAAACAACTTTAACCAAAACTAGCAGAAAACTCCCTTAGCGAAAACCCCAAAATGAAAAAGGGTAAAAGTTTTGGGAGTTCTCTTATAAAATCCCAACTTGGTACCGTGCTACTGGGACCCCTTAAAAGTTTCGCTCCTGGACATATCGACCTAGAAACGGACTTGGGGTGGGTGTTGTGCACTTCTCGGCCGTCCGATCATGTTTTGGACGGCCTGGATGCATTCGGCAATTTTAATTTAATTTTGATTTACTTTTATCGGTTAAAAATCGAAGCACATCCGGACCGTCTAATAGACAATCAGACGGCTGAGGGGTGCATAACACGGTACATAGCATATAAGTGCACAACACCCACCCGTTTCCCCTAGAAACTTAAAATTTCTACTGTCATTATACCATTATTGTCTTTCCCAAAGTTGAGCAGACAACAATTAATGACTTCAAAATTCAACCTACTACTTGCAACTTTGCAAGTTGCAACAATTTTTATCTGGAGTTCATATTCTCCTGGAGGTTAAAAAGAGGTTGTCGTCCGAGTTGTCCATCAACTAATATAGAGTTAATATAAAAGAGTAGTATAATATGAAAAGATACTCCTCCCATGTTTATACTCCCTTTTTTTCATATCCAACAAATTCATACGAGTTGATTTAAATATTAAAAAAAGGATTAGGGGTGAGTGTTGTGCACCTATGTTTTATGCACTATGTTGCGCACCCCTCGGCCATCCCCCTACTCTAAATAATTATCAGCTTCATTATAAAAAAAAATAGCCACTTTCCAACTACGTAGGGATCCACTAATCAATTGACTAATAAAATTTCTGGAGTGCTACATACCCATAAACAGTAACCAGAAAATTGCCCAGAATTTGAAATTTGTAGTCATATTTCTCACATAGTTTGACTCAGGTAAAAGTCTTAACTATACAAAACCTCCTTAATTAATAACCTACCATATAAATCCATACCAAAAAAAAAACCTACCATATAAAATGAGCAATAAGCATATAATCAACTTAAATAGTTGACTGGGGTAGAAGTTTGGGGAAGTCTTTGAATAAATTAAAATTCCAATATGTAATATGTATTACATGTATGTACAACGTCACAGTGCTGCGTCATCCCCTTTTCAAATATTCCAGTGTCACCCCTGCCTTTACATATAATAATAGTAACAAGATTATAACCACCCACCGTTGCTTCAATTTTCAACCTTTTTTTTCCAAGATTCCACCTCTCATGTCACATCGGATGCCTTCTTCATCACATATTTGTGTAGGAACCGCACCATTTAGTGGTGCAGTCCAAATAAATGTATTGTAAGGGAACCATGTCGCGGTGATCGAGGAGAAAGGATATGAACTTTAGGGCCCCTAAGATATAGCTTTTAGTGTAGTCATTTTCTTGTAAAAAAAAAAAAAGTAGAATACCAAAAATATCGCTAAAAATACTGAAAGTATTGAAAACACAAGAAACTTAGCCTTAGTATTTCGCTGATGTTTTTTTTACTAGTTATATTTTTCGAGAGAGATTATTCTATCAAAATATATCTATTAAAACAATTTTAAATAATTAAGGATCTTGCTAACGTGTACCTAATAGGCACATAATAAGCATACAAACAAACAAAAAAACACATACTCTAATATACATTTTACACTTTTTAATACATTTTCACATGTTCCTATACG
The DNA here is from genome assembly GCA_036023075.1 of Gaultheria prostrata. NCBI lineage: Eukaryota > Viridiplantae > Streptophyta > Magnoliopsida > Ericales > Ericaceae > Gaultheria > Gaultheria prostrata. Next base: position 67,026 of record JAXBDA010000612.1, on the reverse strand, counting down.
CTTTTTACATATTTCAATATATTTTTCCAACTGTGCCCAAGCATTTTACAATAATTAAATAGCCAAAAAAAACCTTAGCAAAACAGGGCACCCCGAAAAGACAGGACGGCCCGATTCATTTTCCTCCCTTTTTTACTTTTGAAGATTCACCTCTCCTGTCTCGACTCTCCATCTCCACTACCCACGCCTTTATATGCCGCATGACAAATCTAACAAAGACTACACATACACCCTCCCGAGAGAGAGAGAGAGAGAGAGAGAGAGAGAGATGGGAGAAGTGTATGTGGACGTGAATTCACAAGTTTCAAGCCCAGATTATGAAACAGAGCGCAACCCAATTGATGCTTGGCTACCCATAACCAAGTCCAGAAAAGGAAATGCTTATACCTCCACATTTCTTCTGATTTGCTCTGGAATTGGACTTCAAGCCCTTTTGCTTCCATCTGCATTTGCCGCCCTCGGTTGGTGAGCCAATTTTCTTAAAATCTTCTATACCTTCATCTTACGATCACTTAGATTGAGTTTGATTCACATCTGATCAGTATTTTTAGATTTCTATAGAGTTTGCCCCACGAGTTAGTCCAGTTGGTTGATGGGTTTGCTGATTTGCTCCCCAGACCATTGACGCGGCTCGATTCTTGGGATCAGATTGCAAAAAAGTAATTTCTTATGAATTTTTCAATCTTTGCGTAGATGGTCTGTCTTTGACCAGATAAAAAAATCGTTTATAGAGTTTTTTGACAGAATTTTCGTGCAAGATGATGCGACTTTTTTTAGTTTTTGTTTCAAACAAATAGATTTTTGTTTCACTAAGATCACGTTGATTTGACATGATAAAGAGATGTCAGGAATACGACCCCTCACATAAACGTAGGTCTTACGTAGTAAATGTGTATGAGATCTACGTGTATGTGCGAGGTTGGGTCCGGATGGGTGTGGTCCTAGCATTTTTGCTTGATAGACTCATATTCAATGTGATCACGTATTCTGTGTTAGGCTGACCAAGGGATTTTTTAAGTTTGCTTGTTAACTCCGTTAAAGTGAAAAAATAGCTTGTTAACCAAAAGTTTTAGAGTGCACAAAATATGAGATTGAGTATGGAACTCGTCCATGCTATTCTGAGCCGCATTAAATGATGATTCCAGTGCTGCATGTATGTAAGGGATCCTCGTTCGGAAGACTCCATACAGCTGATTCAAAGTAAAAAAAAATGCCTAAAAGTGGTCGATTCATGAGCTTTATAACCATAATTTTTAGCCAGCTCATGTACCTGAGCCCAAAAAAAAAAAAAATGAACCATTCGGATATGGACTAAGATCCATCTTTTCTATGGTTGCAGGTTTTGGGGTATAGTATCTTTGTCACTTGCATTTGGTTGGCAATTCTACACCATGTGGCTTCTCGTCCATCTGCACGAATCAGTCTCTGGAACCCGATACAGCAGATATCTCCGGCTATCAATAGCAGCCTTTGGTCAGTCCAATTGACTTCCTTAATACTCGAATATTTTTTCTTAAGTTTCTAAAATTCATTGGAGGCGCGATATTTGTGGACCCTTTTGACACCCAGATTTCATTTGTCAACTGATTTCAGGTGAAAAACTGGGGAAGTTACTGGCAATATTTCCAGTAATGTACCTATCAGGGGGCACATGTGTGTTGCTGATTATCAATGGGGGAAAAACTATAGAGCTGTTCTATCAAACCATGTGTGGTAATGGGCCAACAATATGCAATCCAAAGGCGTTCACCGGGGCAGAATGTTTCTTGGTTTTCGTATGCTTGGCCATCGCCATGGCACTCTTCTGCCCCAACTTGAATTCCGTTGCTGGGGTCTCGTTCATTGGGGCAATTACAGCCGTTGGATACTATACTTTGATTTGGGTCATGTCCGTATCCAAGGGAAAGGCGGATGGTGCATCTTACGCCTCATCTATGGCGACAACATCTGAAATTGGGAGATTTCGTGGCGTCTTGACTGCACTTGGGATTATAGCTCTTGCTTTCAGAGGCCACAATGTTGTGCTTGAGATACATGTAAAACAACAGTAATGCTAAAAATCGCAAAAAATCAGTCTATACTTTTTTCAATTGGTCGTACGTTGGTTCATGATTCTCATGGTTTTCTGATTATGGTGAAGATTTATTGTACATTTGTTTGTGTAGGGAACAATGCCTTCAAATCCAAAGCATCCATCCAATGAGCCAATGTGGAAAGGAGTGAAAATGTCATATCTATTTCTCTCTCTGTGTTTATTTCCCCTTGCAATAGGTGGATACTGGGCTTATGGTAACAAGGTAAGGGGCATGATTTTCACTCCAAACCTTTTGTTTCAAAAATCATATAGGAAATAGAAAAGCAAATTATCTTAGACGACGATGATAACTTTGTTCCTCACCAATGTCAGATACCCACAAGCGGTGGAATTCTAGGCGCGGTTTCAGAACTCAAGGAACAAAACACCTCAAAGTTTGTGAAGGGATTCATTTATCTACTCATAGTTATAAGTAGCTTGTGCTCGTTCCAAATCTATGCCATGCCAGTTTTTGATAACTTGGAGTTCATATACGTGAACAAGAAAAACAAGGAATGCCCAAGGCGGCTTCGCTTAGGGTTCCGGTTCTTCTTTGGAGGATTGACATACTTCATAGCAATGGCTCTCCCGTTCTTAGGAAGCCTGGCAGCTCTCCTCGGAGGGATCACGTTGCCTCTGACTTGTGCTTATCCGTGTTTTATGTGGATTGCGATCAAGAAGCCTCGGGCAAATAGTGCAATGTGGTGGTCTAACTTGTGCCTAGGTTGCTTAGGCATTGTGTTGAGTGTATTGTTAGTAGTTGCAGCTGTGTGGAACTTGGTGATCAATGGTTTGGATGCCAATTTCTTCAACCCCCAATGAAAGATCCATATAAAAAATTTCTTGGTATTCAAAAATCGGGTCGGAGAATGGCATCAAAATGGTTTGATTTTAGCTTCTAGATGTGACAATTTAAACCATACATCTCAATTTCAAATCATAATTCAAATTCCAACAACCATATTTATTGATCGATAAATTAAATTTCATGTATTACCAAATAAATGTTTACTAACAGATTTAAGGAAAATATAAAGAAAATCTGAACTATGCCAAATTTCAAGAGCTTTCTACGATGAATTTTCTGCTATAGTTGGGATTCATCAAAAGTTTCATTTGAGTCTGAGTAATCTCTGCACAAACTTGTTTTCCTTTCCTCTGCATATTTAGCCATTGTTGTGGCTCCTCAAACAACTGCAGAATCTGTCAAAGAGAATGAAGAGCACAGCTAACTATCTATTTACATACTATTCGCGCTACAGCAACAAAAATTATGACAAAGGTGCTTTAGTATTGATTTCACATGTAATTCCTCGAGTTTACTCCAAAAGCTAAAACTTAATAGAGTTTTGAGTTTTACGCGATCCTCATCTACAATTAGGATGAGAACAATGACAAAGTGGTTGATGTTTAGATGAAAACTTGTTGCAAGGGGGAAAAAGGTGGTTTGTTTTATTTGATAGATTTCAAAATTCAAATGAATTTACTAATCGGTTTTATCCTGGAAACAATGAATAGCACGATGGAGGGATGAAAGCATACAGTTTTCATGGCTGGCCTTCGAGAAGATGAATGCAACAGGCAGAGGCGTGCTGCAGTCACCATTGTTTGCATCTCATCCGTGTCCTAGTCTTCATTCAAATGAGGATCAATTAGACGTTCACATAGGCCACGGCAGAGTAAACACCGCGCCTGCAAGTCTCCCGGTTGCACATTCTCAAACCATTGAGTCTGGAAAAGAGATTAAATATCTAGTCTCTTTTGTGTTTTCAGGTCATTCGAGCAATTTGTGACGCTTATGCATCAATTTGGAGGGTTTAAAGAAGTTTGGGGTTAAAGTGCAAAGAGTTTCAAGATGGAAAACTGATTAGCTATTGCATGAAGCCTGAGGACCCTTTAAGTAATTACCACATTAAAACCCTCCCTGTATAAGGCATAGGATCCCGACGGATTTGGGGTATCCGTAGTGACTCAAGTCACTACATCTCCGTAGTGACCTCAATTGTGAGCCTACGTAGTGACCTCAATTGTGGGCCCTATAAAATCTTTATTTAGAATCGGAACCGTACAATTTGTCGGGAATGTTGAGTTGATCATTCATGTAAAAAATCAATTTTTTTGGATATTGGTAGCCATATGTTCGGATACCATTTATATGTATGACCAATATCGTTTGGAGAATACACTGTAAGACAAATTTGTCTCAATTGTGTTTCTACCAATCTCCGATGATCATAATTTTTTGACCCATAGTGTGCTCAACATTCTTGAACAAATGAACGGTTCCGATCCCAAATAAAGATTTCATAGGGTCCACATTTGAGGTCACTACGGGGACGTAGTGAATTGACTCACTACGGGAACCCCGGGTCCCCGACGGATTTGGGGTATCCGTAGTGACCCGCGTCGGGTTATGCTTTCAACAGCCGAATTGGGTTTTGGCCGTGGAACGTTCAATCACCATGCTCGGCTAAAACTCTTTTACAGTGTAAATGAAGCTCGAACTCCTAGTAACTTTATTTATGTTTTGATTTAGTGTTTACTTGCTCGAATCGTGATTGTATGACTTGGGGATTCCTTTATAATTTCTTTTCATCAAATCTTGTGTATGATTTCCTATGTTTCATGTAAGTTCATACAACGGTTCTTAATTGCTTTGTGATAACTGGGTAAGATGGGTTATGGTCCGTAAGACGCGACGTGCTATTGGACGATTCGTTCCGCAGAGACGGGTCGTATTAGTAAGACGGTTCATGTTAGGCGGTGATACCCCATGCTAGTTGGTGGATTCATAAAATCTTTGGGCGATACTGCGAGGGCCCGCGAACCTTTACGACATCCAAATTGATTTGAATAATTAACCTTTATCATCGTATAGGAATTGTTACAACGGGTCGAGTGGGATTCGAAACCCTAGGCCTTTCCTCCCAAAAACTTTCTTCACTTTTAATTGCTTTATTTTAATTTAGCTTTCTTAAATTTAGGAAACCAAAATAAAATCTCTTCTTCTCGAATTAATTTAGAATTTGATTGAAATAGTTGTACCTTAGCCTTTTAATCCCTAAGGACAATACTTGGAATATTTGCCACTATTCGAAAGAGTAGTAGTAATTGTTCAGTTTTACATTTACTTTTGGTACGGTAAAGCAGCGATCAATCCATATCGAAAGGAATTCATTGGGTTTGAAAAAAATATTAGTGCATTGTCAGACCCGCAAATTTCTTGATATTCAAAAATCGCGATGGAGAATGGCATCAAAATGGTTTGATTTTAGCTTCTAGATGTGACAACGTAAACCATACATCACAATCACACAAAGGACCTCATAATACAAATTCCAATAACCATATTTTATTGAATTTCACGCGTTATACCAAATAAATGTTTTTAGTAACAGATAAAAGAAAATGAACATCTATACCAAATTTCAAGAGCTTTCTACGAGGAATTTTGTTCTAGTTGGGATTCATCAAAAGTTTCATTTGAATCTGAGTAATCTCTGCACAAAGTTGTTTTTCCTTTGGGACTAATCCCATTGAGAAGCTCCTCTCCTTTCCTGTGCATCTTTAGCCATTGTTGTGGCTCCTCAAATAACTGCAGGATCTGCCGCAGAGAATGAAGAACACAGCTAAATATTTACATTTTGAATAGCCGTAGTGGATATGCATTTTTAAGTTGTTTACATAACTATTTGTGACGCTACAGCAACAAAACTTACGACAAAGTTGCTTTAGTATCAAATTTCACATAATTCCTCGAGTTTACTCCAACGCTAAAACTCATAGAGTTTTGAGTTTTACGCAATCCTCACCTACAATTAGGACGAGAAAAATGACAAAGTGGTTGATGTTTATATGAAAACTTGTTGCAAGGGGGGAAAAGGTGGTTTGTTTTATTTGATAGATTTCAAAATTCAAATGAAGTTATTAATCGGTTTTCTCCTGGAAACAATGAATAGCATGATGGGAGGGATGAAAGCATACAATTTTCATGGATGGCCTCCGAGAGGATGAATGCAACAGGCAGAGGCGTGCTGCGGTCACCATTGTTTGCATCTCATCCTCGTCGTAGTCTTCATTCAAATGAGGATCAATTAGATGTTCACATAGGCCACGGCAGAGTAAAGACCGCGCCTGCAAATCTCACAGTAGTACATTCTCGAACTATTGAGTCGGGAAAAGAGATTAACTATTTAAGCAAAGACAATAACACGGGATCATTTGCACCATTTTGTTTTGGCATCAAATACTTTTCCCGGTTTTGACCGAAAATGTTTTCTTGTATTCAGTTGCAACATGGATAAAGATAGTGTTAGCGGTTATGGCAGTGATGGTGCTGGGTGGAGGTGGTGCCGTGGTGGTGGGTGACAAGGTGGTGGTAGTCGTTGAATATTAGCGGTGGTGTGAAAGTGGTACTAATCTGGGAACCATTTTCCATCTCTGCAAAGTGTAAAACAATATATGCTAAAATCAACTCATTTTTCGTTGAGCACCCAAAAACATTATTTCGTTAGATTTTTGTTTTCTGTTGCATCAAACACAAGAAAAAACATGTCCTTTCCACTTACCCAAATTACCAAGCTTTCGTGAGTAGATGCTTGGTTTTCCAGAATAGCCTCTTTACCGGTGATCAGTTCCAAAAGCACAACCCCATAAGAGTACACATCTACTTTTTCATCAACTTTTCCATACATCATGTACTCCGGGGCTAAGTATCCGAAAGTCCCAACGACATGAAACGGCCTTGTGCACCCTGAAACTTGCTGATTTTGCTGATGTACTATGGCTGCTCCAAAATCTGATAACTGTGGACAAAAAAACCATTGCACGGCAAATGTTCAATTAATGATGGTGTCTGAAAAAAACATGGTTAATACCAACTATAAATTTGTAGGCCAGGATTCCAGCGGTTAAGCGGTAAGACTTTGGAGTTAACGGGAAACCAAAGCTAAATCAATAAGGTCTCTTGTTATGCAGGCATAATAAAGGAAAACCGGCTTCTCTCTGGTCCCTTTAATAAGACTGGACCAAACAATTTGCCATGGGGACCTAGCATCGATCGCAAGTTTTATGAAATGAACCGTTCCGATGTGCAGACTATTCATGCAAAAAATGAAGTTGATTGGATATCAGTAAGTGACTTCTTGAATCATATTTGACTTGAAAATATATGGACTCTCACAATCCTGAACGTCCATTGTTTTCAAGATAAATGTGGTTTTATTAGATGACTACCGATGATTACCTAAGCTTTTACACATTAAGACCTTAAAAATAAACGAGCCAAGACTCCGATCATCAAAATGAGTCTCGTTGTGGGCCCCACGGGACGGACTATTTGCCTGGATGGACTAGAGAGAAGCCATGTCTACCAGAGTACTAACACAACTTACTTGGGGTTGGCACTCATCAGAAAGCAGAATATTAGATGATTTCACATCTCTATGAATGATTGGAGGGGAGCAAGAATGGAGGTACTTCAGTGCCTTCCCCACACCAATTGCTACTCTCATCCTTTCACTCCATCTAAGCCACTTTAGCCTCTGCTTCAAGCTTCCCTTCAACAAATTGTACACAATTGCATTCATCCCCTGCTCATAACAATACCCGATAACCCGAACAACATTCTCATGTTTTAAACTACTCAAAGTATCCATTTCTCTGAAAAGGTCCTCAGCTGAGTTCTCTGTGTCTTTCAGGACTTTCACAGCTGCAACACAACCCCTGTCGAGTTCGGCCTGATACACCAAACTGTTTCCACCCTCTCCAATCACCATTTGTGGGCTGAAACCATTGGTTGCCAGCCTGAGTTCTTCTGCTTTGAATCGCCGAGACCCCTTTATATCAAGTGCAGCCAACCTCTGAAACAATTCATGTGTCATGGGCTTCCTAAGGCTCAAATTTTCGGGTTTTTGTTGGAGTGGTGTTGATTTTGAGGAACATGGCATTGACAGTGCTTTTTGTATCTGATGGGTAGTTCCGGATTGAACCGAGGAGTTGTATATTGATGTTGAGGAGATAGAAGGTTTAAGGAGTTTAGTTATGGAGCCTTCTTGTGAAGTTCCTTGACTCTGCATTAAGACTTTTCCTTCATTGTCTACTACAAAAAGTGAGCAAGTTGGAGGCAATGCTTTCAGGCAATTTGCGACGGTTGAATTGTTGAGCCTGCATAACAAGCACCCATGAGAGTGAGAGAGAGGTGATCAAAGCCTAAAATTGCTTTCTTATGGTCAATTTTGTAGGCTCATATTGCTTTCCTTTAATGACAAACCCTGCAATTTTTTAAAGATTTTTGTCCTTGTATCAGAATTTTCATTGAGGGTCCAAGAAGGATAATCAGGAGCGCAATTCTTTGAGGATGTATATGCGAGATAAGGCTGATAAACGAGCCAAATGAGTCAAGTTGTGATTGTTCAAGTTCGGTTTCGAAATTATAGATGATAAAAATATACATTCATGCTTATCTTGTTTATCTTTTTCAACAGTACTTTTATCGAATAAATCTCAAACAGTTAGAATTTTTTAAACATTACAAGTTGAACGAGCCGAGTAGTGGCTTGTTCATGCTTACTTTGAGAGGTATTTTAACAACAATAAAAGAAAGGTTCAATCTTGGTTCAACTAACTGAACTTATGCGAACAAGCTCTTTTATGAACGAACATAAGCTTGGACTCGAGTAGCTTGGCTTGTTTCTCAGCCCGTGTGTGTGTGTGTGTGTGTGTGTGTGTGTGTGTGTGTGTGTGTGTGTGTGTGAGAGAGAGAGAGAGAGAGAGAGAGAGGGTACCATGGTGAGCTGCATCCAATTACTAGAACTGTTGCAAAGTTGATCCTCACTTGATGGGCTAAACCAGCAATGTAGGAATCTCCTTCACAAACCTTCACTTGAAACTCCACCTGCTCTCAAAAACAAAAACAAAAACACCACCACATTACTCAATGCTGTCCCTTCGTGGACATCCGATAAAATTGGAACGACGCATTACTCAATGCTCTAACACCATTCGCATTTGAAAAAAAGGTGGGAATTTCTTTAACCTGTTTGGATTTGCAGAGATCTTCATGGATGTGAAAAGAGTTAGGATCAAAGGTATCATTTGGTTCCAACACATGAACAGCAAGCAAATTATCTCCTGGCATAACCTCCACTGTAAGCAATCTCAGCAGTACTTCTCTGCTGCAGTACTTATCAGATTTTAGACCAACTATAATTGTTCTCTTCTTTGCTGTTTTGATTCTGAGGAATGACATCTTATGGCTTGAGGCCATTTTTATAACACTGAAATCGTTATATGAACAGAGACTTGTCAGAGTTATACCAAGTCTATGTCCTTTGTGGAAGGAAACAGATCAAACAGATCCTCTATAGTACTGAAAAGGACCATTTAGTTTGTCTATTTGTGAGTCTTTTATGGGTCTTTAGTCTTTACTATTGATCAAAATCGTTCATTTCAAAAATCAAGTTTGATCAAAACGTCGTTTAATGCGATTACGGACCACATTCATCTTGAAAAAAACCTGTCACACTGGTTCAAACTCATTTACATCAAGATAGATCTCAATGATATTTTTTATCATGTGTCGATTGATATTTGATCAACATGTATGTTTGGAAATGAATCTGGGTTATTGATTTTTGAATTCCGGGTAAATTCTGGGTTGGTTTTATGTGTATGTAGTAATGAGGTACGGCTATAATTGTCATCCATACATATTGATGGCGCCTTTCACTTGTTTATGGGGGTCTGGCCCATTTCCATGAATACGTAGAACAGATAGCATTTACAATTGTTAGGTATCTTCAGTTTTTACGCAATTAAATCCAAAACCCAATAGTACACCGACACTGTGGTGGGCCTGGTGGCTGTGAATCGTTGTTAATCTCGAAAAATTATTTCGTGGTCTCGAAGCACCGCATGTGATATTCGAACACCTTTACCCACTCCACATAGATCTCAAAGAAATGTGTCGTAAATAAAGGTATTTGGACACTAAGTGCTACCCAAAGACCACTGAACAATTACTCGTTAATCTCGGCACTAAAATAAATTACTATCGCAGCATCTTGAGAATAACCCTAAAAACTCTGGACTCGTAACAAATTCCATAATGGCCGGTCACTATCAATTTCTACCTCCGACCGAACGGCGAATAAGAAAAAAATTTCTCCCTCACACGGCATCCGACTCACTCGACTACTATAGGCAAGTGAGTTCGGCGTTGCTAGTGCATAAAAAAGAATGTGCACTAAAATTCGATTGTTTTGCCAACTCGTATATCACCGAGTTTTTTCCCCCCTAATTAAGAGTGTCATAATGAATCGGACTAATCTCTCCAACCCAACCCTTAATCATTTCCATGTTTTTGCGTGAGGTGAGGTAGCCTCAAAGAAAAATCGCAGAGGGAAATCGACCCGACAACATTAGGATGGTAAGCCTTGCTGAAGCAAATCGATTAACCACTACAACATCTACCACCACCAAGTTGGTTACAAATGAGAATTCAATTCACATTCTTAAGTTCTCATTAGAGTACTTTTACAGCAGTCTCTCCAAAAGAGCTTTCTTAGACTTAAAAGTGAGCCCAAATACTTTGGCAATTTTGCTCAGTAAAATGTTTTCCCCTCCACATTGGATTATTGTTTTGCAAGTAGGTCAGCTTATTGAATAAGCTAGTAATTGCAAGGAATGACAACTCGAGAGATTCTCTGTACTAAAAAAATAGTGTACCTCTGTACCGAATTGTTTTGGGTCGTTGGATTGTGAGTCTCTTTGTATTCTGTTTTAAAAATTTTATGTGTTCCAAATCTGTTTTAAAATTTTTATGTGTTCCAATGGCTGAAAATGCACTAGTATAGAAGTATAGAGGATTTTCGGTACAGATATAGGACTTGATTCCTCTTGAGCACCTAAGATCCTCTGTACCAAAAAAAATGGTGTCTCCCTGTGTGGCTCTGTGCCGAATTGTTTTGGGTCGTTGGATTATATGTGTTTTATTTTAAAATTTCCATGCGGACCAATGACCGAAAATACACAAGTACAGAAGTATAGAGCATTTTTGGTAGTAGATCCTCTCAAGTGATGCTGCAACCTCTCGACCACTTATCCTAATGGACCTTCCTAAGATCTGATCGCCAAGATTTGTCAATTTAACCTATAAAAAAAAAAAAAAAAATTCTCAATTTTGTGCTTTCTATTTGAAGCATGACAACCAACTCTATCCACTATGATCCAATTCCAATTGTTGGACAAATTGCTATAAACTATTGGATCCCTTTGGTACCCGTCTTCTTTGTCGAGACCGTCGTGGTGTTTGCAAAAAGCCTCAGCTGGCGGTTTTTCGAGCCTTGGCGTCCTTGGATTTGTTGTTTACCAAGGATAGAGCCAAGGAGGACAAGTGGCGACAATAGCAACCACAACGATTTTAAAAAATGCAATCATTTAATTATAGTGAAATATTTACCCCAAATTAGATATGTTGGCCACGGCTAGATTTTTTATTTTTATTTTGTCTTATAGAAAGGTCTTTATTTCTCTAATTTTTTATTCGATAAAGGAAGTCAAAAAAATAGTTCAAAGCCAAATTTAATGGACCAAGTGCAATATTACGAAAGGAGACCACTTGTCTTCCGTTTCGGCGGTGGACTGCACCCCGTGTAATCCGGCCACTTTCGAACCCATTTTGGATCAATTTTGATGATCAGATTCGTTCACCTCGTAGATATCATCGAGTAGAACAATCATGTAAGCACCAAGTGAATTGAAATGAAAATATAAGTGCTCCGATCAGATACATTTCGATTTTTGAGTAATATGATTTTTTATGTTGTCCTACTCAACAAGATCTGCAATTTGGATGAGTTCAATCATCGAAGTGGATCCAAAATCGGTTCCAAAGCTGCTGGATCGTACGGTGTGCAGTCCACCACCAAACGGTGGAGAAGTCGTCTCCATTACGAAACATGAGGCCCAAATTTCAAAAAAAATATTTTAGGCAAACTATGTTTGCAGATTTTAGATAAACACAATAGGGACGAAACCTAACAGCAAAGGATTAAAGGAAAGTAGCGTGTCAAATAACATCAAAGGACTATGATGCGTGCAAATGACATACATCGTTTATTAAACTTTTTACTATATAATGTTGATTTTTATCTAAAATCGGCAAATATTCATATTATAGTCTCTCTTTTCTTTTAAATTTTTAATAAACATGTTCGTCACCACTAAGCAAAGATCCTAATTCCCATTCTCTCCCCCACAGTAGATGATAAGACAACACCGTCAATCACTCTAGCTTCCAAGAATGCCTCCGTCTCTCCTCCATTCACCATTGCTGAGCCACAAAATTTTGTTTCCGCTAGAAGGTAACCCTTCCCATTCAATGAGAAATTGTTGCATCCTCTCCAATTGCAAAGAAAGTTTCTGATCTTACTCGTGGAAACTGGATTTTGTTTGAAGGAAAAAAAAATAAAGGAAATTGCAATTTCGTGCGTAGTTTCTAGCCCAGTGGTCGAGTAGCTCTGCTATAGGGGTGAGGTTGTGGGCTTGACTCCTATGAATAGAATCATAGGATGTCAACCATTGTGGTTTGCTAACATCTAACACCTGTCAATAACACTCTCCTAAAATATGGCTAAAAAAAAAAAAGGAAAACTGGGGCCCAACTGATGCACACCCAAAAACAAGCCTATCAAGGCCCAAATGATCACTCGATGTTATCACATACGTAGTATAGTACAAGGGGTTATTTTAAGCCATGATAGACATCTAGAAAGGCATTGAACCTAAAGGGTTATCATTGGGCCGCACTGGGCCGGCCCAACCTCTGAAAGTTGCTAGCTAAGCTCACCCAGGCCCGAGCCTAACGGGCTTTCTTTTTTGACGGGCCAAGCGGACTGGTCTGTCTCAAAAGTTAACACTCAGGCCCAACCCACGGGCTTAACCCAATCGGGCGACCGGGTTGGGGTTTTTCAAAGGCTTTCCTTTCCTTTCTAGTCAAAGTTCTAATGGATGTGTACTCGTGAGTAGAGCAAGGATTAAATGGATATTTTTCTAATTTCCTGGTACTCGCTCGTGTATATCCGATTGTCTAAAAATGTAATAGACGGCTCAGATTAGACACACTACTTTTGATTTATTTTTTTCAAATCCATCCGGCAATTTCAATCCGGGCCGTTCGTTGCATTTTTGACGGTCGGATGTGCGTGAGCAGACACCACATGATACCCGCTTGGCATTGAAATCTTTTTCCTGATGAGTTGTAACTTGTGAGTACTCAAAATCGGTTCCAAAGTTGCTGGATTGTACGGTGTGCAGTCCACCACTAAATGGCGGAGAAGCCATCTCCATTACGAAACATGAGGCCCTAATTAAGAAAAATCAAATTTCAAAATTTGTCTTTTATGCAAACTATGTTTGCGTTAAGGTTTTAGATAGACACAACAGGGACCAAACCTAACAGCAAAGGAATAAAGGAAAGTAGCGTGTCAAGTAACGTCAAAGGACTATGATGCGTGCAAATGACATAGGAGTAGTTTTTAGTATATTATGTTGATTTTTATCTAAAATCGGGAAACATTCATATTATAGTCTGTCTTTTCATTTATTTTTAGTAAACATGTTCGCCACCACTAAAATCTTGACTTCATCCTTACCGTTCATTCTCATTCTGATGTAGAACAAGTAGCGGCCTAATTCTATAATCAGTTGGATCAATCCAAGGCTCGGAGACTCAAACAGCTCTTAATTGAAAATTGCCAAATTGGGCAATTTATCGACGAGCCCGGAATGGGCCCAAATTTGATGGGCTAAAGCAGAATCGCGCTACGGTCAATACTCACCACTCTAAGTCGTGATGCATAGTGGATTTCGGTCATATTCTTTCGTTTAGGCCTTCAATTTCGTTATTTTGCTATTTTAGGAAATATTTAGATTACAAATTACTCTTAGCGTGTAATTCTATTTTTATTGATTCCAATTGGGAAAGTCTTAGATTTGTTTCTAATTTTCGATTTTGGGAGTTTCCCCAATTTCCGAGATATTTTATTTTTTAGTAGTATTTTTAGGGTTTGCTAAGGTTTCCCTGTAAAAGAGCTTGTAATCTCTATTATTCAGCAGCTTTTAATCAAATACAACTTCAATATTTTCTCTCTCTTTTCTTGTAGATTCAAAAACTTTCGTGAATTCAGGAACCTATCTTCATTTGGATTCAAAAACTTTCATAGAGTACTCTAGGATTTTAGGCACTTTCATAGGGTACCCTAGGGTTTAGGTTTAGGCACTTTCATAGGGTATCCTATGGGTTTAGGTTTAGGGTGTACTTTCCTATTATAAGATTTTAGTGATTTAGGCACTTTTATGGGGTACCGTAGGATTTTAGGCACTTTCATACGGTATCCTAAGGTTTAGGTTTAGGCACTTTCATATGGTTTGGGGAGTGGAGGAGAGAGAGATTGTGCCCATGTGAGATGGGGGGGGGGGAGAGAGAGAGAGAACCCACATGGGTGATTGGGTTTTCCGTACTTTTTCAGATTCGACCTGTACTTGGGCGTGCACGGCCCGCCAAACATGTACCGGCTGGGAATTCTCCCTTATTTTAAGCCATGATAGACATCTAGAAAGGCATTGAACCTAAAAGGTTATCCTAGCGGTTATCTCCTAGTACTCTCACAAGGAAGACCAGGGTTCGAACCTCAGCAGAGACGTTTGGAGTTTAGGGCTATGGATAGCCTCTAGACTCCCCGCAAAACTAATTCATTAACACACACACACACACACCCCCCCCCCCTAATGACCAAAAAAAAAAAACCCTAACGGTTATCATCGGGCCGCACTGGGCCGGCCTAACCTGCGAAGTTGCTAGCCAAGCTCACCCGGGGCCCGAGCGTAATGGTCTTTCATTTTATACGGGCCAGGCGGGCTGTTAACACTCAGGCCCAACCTACAAGCTTAACCCAATCCGGCGGGCGAATTGGGATTTCAGCACTGCTTTTTTATCCACATGCACTGTTTTTTCTTTCCTTTTTCTAGTCAAATTAGAGGTTACCTCTCAAGTGTGAAATAAAATAATTAAAAGGCAATATATGAACAATACCTATATAATTATTACACATAAAAAAATTAAAAAATGAGAATATTTAAAGCAAGACAGTCGCGTGTAACATCGATAGGAAGTGCAGCTCAACAAAGGTGAGAGAAATTTTGGCACATAGGAGTTTGAGAGGAACAAAAATAGGAGTATTGCTGGCACTTGTACAGTTCCTTGGCTACCGGGTGAGAAATGAAAAGAAATGATTATGTGTTTATATAAATGTGTCTTGAATTTTTCTTTTTTGGATGTTTCTACATAACGTTAAGATTTCTATAGCAATGCTTTGACTGTTTTATTTTTGGATAGTTCTTATTGCGTTTAGACTTCTACTACAAGGCTTTGATTGTGTTCCTATAATTAATTTTTTTTTTTTTGTCTTTCTAAACTTTTCGGAGAGTTTATGAAAAAGTGTCAGGGTTTGAGTCCCTGATGAGTGAGGAACTTTTCATTGTTGAGCAGGTATTGCTGACGTGGTACCCACTCGCGCATATTTGGCCGTCCAAAAATACAACAGACGCCCCGGATTGAAACACACTTTTACTTTTCTTTTTATATTTTTTTTAAATCCATCTGGCACTTTCAATCTAGGCAGTGAAATTTTTTTCCTGATGAGCTGTGACTTGTGAGTACTCTTGGTATCCCTTTGTTTTGCGATTTTAAGAGTGCTTCAATTTGTGGACGGAAGGGTATAGCACATATCTGTTGTAATCTTGCTCTTTGGTTACAGTGAATCATTTCTCGCTCTTCGCTCGTGGAGTACACCTCACTTCGTGCTTTGAGGAGTCACATATATCATGGTGTTCTTGTGCCGTCTTTTGTTCGCTTACATTATT
This sequence comes from Gaultheria prostrata, assembly GCA_036023075.1. Classification (NCBI taxonomy): domain Eukaryota; kingdom Viridiplantae; phylum Streptophyta; class Magnoliopsida; order Ericales; family Ericaceae; genus Gaultheria; species Gaultheria prostrata. The sequence goes on along the minus strand of JAXBDA010000612.1, from coordinate 51,029 downwards.
TTTTTGTGGCTTGACATTAAAAAGGGGTGTGTTAAAATCCCAATAGTGTGGATTCACACACTAGTGGGCAAAGAGAAGTGAGGATTATATTCTCTCACCATCTCATTTGGATTGACAAAATAAAATATTAAAATCCTTTATTTTTTCTCTTCTCACCAAATCTCACCAAAAGTGGTGAGAAATAAAAATGGCTCTTTAAGGGGTTTGTGACTCTCACCGTTTCTCACCCTCTCTCACCACTTTGGTCTTCCAAACATGGGAGCGAATGTTTTTTCTCACAGTTTCTTTTCTTTTTCTCTTGAAAACCCTCAATCGAAAGGGCATATTGGTCGATCATAAAGCCTCGCGGTCAAAACCTCTTAACGTCTCAATTTTTTTGCCGTCTTTAATTGCATTCCATGCAATTAGGTTCCCAAGATTAGTCGAAGTTCTTATAAATTCATCCGGACACTCAAGTTATCAAAAAATCATTTCTTTTACTTAGAGATCACAATTAGTACTGGAGTAAACTGCACATGGTGATGTCAATGCTGTCACATGGATTTTAAATGGATGCCATCATAAAACACTAAATTCTAAATGCAGATTCTAATCATGATGTCTACCCTACCCTATGCGACGTGTGAGATAACCACCAGCTTAATCCACTCCAATTAGCGTGCCCCTTTTCATTTTGATAATAAAGTATTCGGACTAATTTATACGCACTGAAATAATGACAATTAATGCACTCCATTTCATTACTCGCGGAAGTTCTGTTTTTTTTTTTAACCATACGAAATTCATCCCGGATTAATGACAAAGCTTTTTACGTACTCGCTGAAGTTTAGGCCTCACCAAATTCGTGTGAAATTTAAAAGGAAGCCTAGTCGCCATTATTGTAACTTAATTCCCACATCATTGTCATTATAGGGATTGTTAGTTCTTTAATCCCTTTGTAATCAGTGCCTTGCCTTTAAGTCGCACCTGTGGCACATGGAACTGGATCAGTCCACATGGCACATGCAGGCCCCACCGTAATTCCAGGGATGGAGCGGGGTGCCAATAAGAGCGGCCGCTCCTGCAAGGGAAAAAAACACTTCTAGTTTTATATAAGAAAAAAAAATTCAAAAATTTTCCTATGAATTTATATAGGCTCGCCCATGCGTAGTGAAATTCCTACCTCCGTCCCTGTGTAATTCTATTCTTTTTTAATAAAGTAAAATTGTTGACATGTATTTTTTTTCTTGGTTTTAGATTTCGGGTAATCGAGAAGAACCGATGGGGTGTACCGATCGAACTCGGGGACCAAGGAGGCCCAAGCCTAGGCCCAAGAGGCCTAGGACATCCCAAAAATCTTAAATTTTAGGAACACCCCTGTAATATTTGATGGAGTATTAAGCTTCGGTATGAGTCTTTTTTAGCCCAATGAAAAAAAATTAAAGGACCCAATAAGAAAATAAAAGGCCCAACCTAATTTATTTTTAAAAAGGCCTAAAATGGAATTTTAAAAAGTCAAGCAAAAGGCCCACGCCAAATGCGAGGCTAATTGTTGATTGTGCGGCGCGAGATTCATAACGGGCACCCGGTTAATTAGTTTTCGGATCAGGCTCCTTAAATTGTCTTGGACCTCAGCCCATTTTTCTGAGCGCGCGAGACCTTTGTAAGTGTTCACACATAACGAGCTTAAAAGTTTTGTGTTTAATCAATGTGGGACAAAAGAATAGGAGATACTTTTAAAAACACTTTCAAAAATACTATTCCCAATAAAATATATACGACACTACGTGATGATTGGGCCTAGGGCACTCAAATACCTTGGACCAGCCCTGTCGGGGACTCACTTGTGGGTCTTACACGAACGATCCAAACTATTCATTCATCTTATAATGATTTTTGATTTTGAATAAAACAAGGGGATTTTGGATCAACCGCTTACGCACGTCCGATGGAACTATTTTAAAATGAATGAACGATTCGGATTGTTCGTGTGACAAGGTCGGATGATACAAGATCGGTAGACTTCCATCTGCACCAATAGCAGCGTTGTTTAGATTTTCTATTCCATCCCATTCTGGGGTAAGCGGCCGAAAAATAACGTCAAGTAGAAACGAACAAGGTCTTACAGCACGACTCTTTCTCTTTATGCGCTTGCATTTGACTTGTCTTCCCTCCTCTTTCAATCGACACACTCGACGTAGATAGCTCTGGTGTGTCCTTTCTTAAATCGAGGCAAGGGATTTCATTTGCAAAATTACAATAATGAGATATTATAGAAAAAGGTTTTGCTAACCTCCGCTCAATAGGTGGAGGATAATATGTACTCCATCCGTCCACTTTTGTGGGTCCAATATAAAATTTGTGCCATTTTTCATTGCTTTTCTCTTACAATATGGATCTCAAAACACATGCAATATGGATCTTGTTTGACAAATCTCAATTAGTTTATTATAAAAAGTTCACAAAATCATGAAACTAATTATAAATTGAAAAATATAAGCAATAAAAAATGACATAAATTTTAATAATGGACCAACAAGGGCTGACGGAGTGAGTATATAATGATAAATTAATTCGGATATAATACATATTTCAATACATATTTGACGGATATCAATATACTTTCATAATACATTTTTCTCAAATATCTACGCACTTTCTATTTATTATCATTTACCTTTTGGAAGCGAGGATGGTGCAACGCACTTAATGCGCTACACCATGAAATGCATACCACAACCGTTCATCTTGAAAATCAATGGCTTTGACACGCTGAAGCTTTCTTACCGTTAATAAAGCACATTGACCAATAAGAAAGCGTCTGTGAATTTGGACCATTGAAAACACTTTTGGACTATTGAAATGTTGTGCTACACGGTATAGCTCACTTAGGGGTGATTTGGCAAAAAAAAATAAACTTGTTTTTTGGTTTATTTGTTTATGTAGCAATAAACCAAAAAACTCATTTGGTTCAAATTGTGGTTTATTCCACTGTTTAAAGAGAACTCATGTGGTTTATTTGTCAAACCACTGTGGTTTATTCCGATTTATTCCCCCAAAAAACAACAACTGTTTTTTTGTCAAATCACTGTGATTTATTCCGGTTTATTCCCTCCAAATAAATCAAAAAACAAGTTTATTCTTTTTTGCCAAATCAGCCCTTAATGCACTGCAGGATCCCTGGATCCCTACCTTTGGGACTGAGGTTATGATTTCCTTATAAATAAATAAATAAAAAGGTAATCATAATGCCAAAACCTAATTTGTTGCTGCCAAGACTCTTCACAAAAAAATTCTATCATTGAATGACTTGTTTGTCCTCCTCCCAATTCATCATTCAATGCCAACAGACCTTCCTCTTTTTCTACCCGTTTCTTCTTCTTGGAGAAGGTCCGTCACCTCATCACCAATTCTATTCTCTCTCATCGTTTATCTACCAACAATTCAAATCCAAACATCTACTCTCCTCATTTTTCTACCCTGCAAATCAACTTGAAAAGGAAGGTTCATTTCTTTACTTGCAAAAGCCGGTATATGACCTCTATACTGGTCGTTGAATGCGAATCTGAACAAAATCTCAGTCTTTGTCAAATATAATCAACTCAACAATTGATAAAGCAACTTGATCTCTCACAGATTTCGAGTTCTTTGAATTGCAGAGAACCGTTTCGAGCGTCGAATATAACTTCAATTTGATAATCAGGTCCTTCAATATGAGATAGAGGCTCCGTTTGGGAGCGTCTTTTTTGATTTTTTGGTTTATGAGTGTTTGGCAGCCAAAGGGAGAAAGAGTTTTCCCAAAAACTGTTTCTCAATTTTTAGGGATAGAGAGAAGAAAGCAAAAAGAGGTGTGACCTCTTTTTCAACTTCTACTTGTGGATTTCTCTCATCTCTCTCCCAAAATGCATTCTGCACATTTCTCTCAAACACTCATTCCAGATTCAAAAGTCATTCTGGCTATAATCCAAAAAATCAAAAAGCCAAGAAGTTAAAAATAAAAAGCTGAAAAGTAGGCTCACAAACACCCTTAGAGCAATAGCAAAAACTGTTTTGACAATAACAAAAACAGTTTTGTTTTTTTCACCACGCCTTTTCCGCTAACTTGGTTTTTTTGGTTTTTGGCTTTTTGATGTGAGAGCTCGAAAAACGCGTTGATTTTTTGTGATTTTTTATGTGATGTATTGTGAGAGGATGACATGTCTCGAAAAATGTAATAAACGGACTTTTAGCTTTTTGAGTTAGTGGAATGAGGCCTGATAAGGATAAATCGACCACAAGGTCAGCTCGCCCTCGATGAGTCCAACCCAGTATGGACAGCTCGGTCAGAAAGGGAAAGTAGTGGGAAGCTCGGTAAGCATCCCAAGGACTGAGGAGTAAAAGTACACCACCGAAAACCAGCAGGCATAGCTCGGCTGTTGAAGGCCAGCTCAGACTGCCAGATCTGGATTATTAGGAGGACGAGGACAGCTCGTCCTAACAGGGGAGACGACCCCAAGGGGTCTAGAAGTCTATTTGAGATTCAAACTCTTCCCTCTACAAGATCAAGGTAAAACTCGCAAAGTTCGGTGACTTATCTGTAAGACTCCTAGAGACATTGGGAGTCCTATTCCGTTCAGGAATGAGAGGCTTTCAATAAGCTAAGGGCGTTAATAAGATAAGCATTGGAGAGAGTTCAAGTCCTACAAGGACTCAATCACTCCGTTAGCCTATATAAACGACTCCAAGTAATTAAGCTAAGGTATGTTGTTATAGTCTTCCATACTTGAACAATACCTAAACCTATCACACGAGACTTACTGACTTAGGCATCGGAGGCCGGTTGGCAGACACCACCGGTGCCCATAGCTTAACTCTGTTTTGCAGGTGCTTCGTCGGGCTGTGCCGGAAATTGCATCATCAAGGCCTTATGATGTATATGGAAGTGCTTAATACTCCCTCCGTCCCCATTTTATAGTCCCAGTTTGCACTTTTTGCTGTCCTAAAAAAATTGTCCCATTTCAAAACTAAATGGGCAATAGGTAATGAATTCTCTTTTTTACCCCTCCTTTTGAAATTAGTACTACTAAAAGAGTAAGAAAATGTAATAATTGAATGGTAAAATGAGAAAAGTAGATTTTGAAAAGTGCAATGATTGTGTTTCCTTATTTAGTTGGAATACCCAAAAGGGACCATAAAATAGAGACGGAGGGAGTATTGAAATCAAGCTTGAAGTCCCCTACAAAAGAAATATAAATTGACAACAAAATATCCTTCTACCGGAGAACGAGCAACTAAATGTTTCCTTCCATAAATTTTGACCCATTGACGTCTTAGTAAAGAATAGTACATATTGAAGGACAGCCCTTTTTTTATTTTTCGAAAATAAATCGAAATACAGCTATGCTAGCTCCTATTTGTGTTTTTTCTTTAAGTTTGTAACGACACGATGCTGTCAGAGCAACTTCAGCAGCTTCTCCATATGGAGATTTAAGGCAAAATAAAGAAGAAAATAGAGAAAAGAGGGGTGCAGCAGCTTGACCAAATCACTGTACATCATACATATTTGAACAATGCATAGGTAAGTATACCGATGCACTGTTTGTCATCCATACATTTTTTAATTCTCTCTCTCTCTCTCTCTCTCTCTCTCTCTCTCTCTCTCTCTCTCTCTCTCTCTCTCTCTCTCTCTCTCTCTCTCTCTCTCTCTATCTCAGAAGCGGTTACCTCTTCATCGGCGACGACTATCGACCAGAAGCCCATCTCAACGCCAGAAGGCCAGGTAACGATCGACGGAGACGGGAGCTTTTGATCGACGGCGATGGGATTGAGCGAAACCCAATTCTGATTTCAAGGCAAAGATCAGAACCCATAAAGGAATTTGATCAACAAAGCAAGGAGACGAGTATTTCTGCTGCTGATGGAGTCAAGATAAAACCCCCTGTTCAGAATATTAGAAAGACTAGATCTGAGATTTTTTATTTTTTTTGGTAAATGAAGACTAGACTAGTTCGGAGTTGGGTAAGGAGATGAGTGTTTCTGTTGATGAAATTGAGAGAAACCCAATTCAGAGGTAACGATCTGGTGGCCATCGACGGCAAAGTAGAAGGTAACGATCGGCCGGAGTTGTATATGCTCGCCGGGCTTGGAATAGATACACACACACATATATATATTGATATTTTAATAAAGAAAAAATAATATTTTAATAAAAGATAGGTAAAAATGGATAGTGTTGTTAGAGTATTGAGAGTGACGGGCTAGCTAAATACACTGTGCACTAGTTTTTTTTGCTAAAAATTTACAGAAGCCGTTGTTCTTGCTCTCACATTCTTTGTGAAATACTATAGATACTCCATTTTATCTAATGAATTCCTTGCTCATTAAAATTTACAAACTAATAAATAATCCCCTCATGCCTGAAAACTAGATCCGATCCATCGAGGATAATAGACAAACACAACTCTTTGTATCTACACACATTCTATAACTACGGCAGATAAATAACACAACTCTTTTTTTTTTATCGGTAAATAAATTTATTATAACTCGACAAAGGGTACATCGAGGGTTAAGGCCAAAACCAAACACAAGTGTAAGGAAAATAACACAACTCTTTGGTTTCTGTTTTTTTATAACCAGGGCGGACCAACTTGCGAGTGCCGTCCACGCAAGGACGGTCCTTGGGCAAGGCTCAAGAGGCCTAGGCCTAAAGCATCCAAAAACATGGTCAATAATTTTTAGTATTAGGCTGAGTAAGGTTCTTTTGAAGTGAAAACAAGTGGACCAATTAGGTTTTAAGGCGGTTAAAATCTGTTATTTTTTAAACTCAATGATAAATACAAAGCAAAGGCCAATTTGCTATGGTAAACAACACCTGGACCCACCCACTACCCCACGTCTACCACTACAATTATTCCCCACACTCAGTGGCGGCTCTAAAAAAATTTAATGTGGTGTTCAAAAATTATCTTAACTTTGCTGGTTCTACCAACCAGTCATATATTTGAAAAAATTCATATACTATATTGTGTAAAATGCGACCAAAAAAAACAACGAATATATAAAAAGTTGTTCTCGGCGGATTTTTTTATTTTGAGCCAAGCAAGATAAAACCGGAGTATAAATACACTAATACTTTTTTTGTAAAAATTATGTCGGGATTAGGTTTGCACGGATCTTTTCAAAGATATGTTATAGTTCATTCATATTTGGACTGAGTGTTCAAAAAAGAACTAACCTAAAATTTTGATATTTATTATAAGAAATTATTTTTCAGGTGGTATAGCGCGGCCAGTGCCCAGAACCCAACATAACCGGTAATTGACCAACCGCCGCCGCCGCCACTCGTTGCCACCTCCATTCGATGAAAAGCCGGTGGCTTAGGAACAAGACGATGTTGCCCGCTTCGAGCCGCTTCTACTTGACGAACCAGCTTCACCCTTTGCTGTTTAACATGGACTAAAATAATTATATAGACTAACTGTTCCGTTATTGTTATTTAATTACAAAAAAATGACCACAACTAATCTTGTGGGCCGGCCCTACGTCCACAACTAATCTTGATAGTGCTTATTGCAGGCAATAATTGATCCGCTGACCAGGAAAATTGGCAGCAAAACGATACTGCAACACGCAACAAAAAATGACCTACAATCAAAACCTGTAAAAAGAAGCCCGACCAGCCGGCCTAGTACTGGGAGGGTTCTGCACTAGAGGGTTACATCACCTCTCACATGCTTGAGGTCCCTCAAGCCGGCCCCAACCATTTTGCTTCAATTATTTGGATGAAGAAGGTCAGGTCCCCCTTGTGGATATTATTGGAGTATTTCGATAGTTGACTAACGGCTGTGATCCAATCATTGTGAAGCATGGCAACATCAATAGCTATATCAACAAAGGAAAATGCTATAGATATGATCCTAAATTCTGAATGAAATATTTGAAGGTTAGATTAATTGTTTACGATTATCTAATTCAAATAATATTTTATAAGACCGCCTAATAAATTAATTTGATATTATTAAATAGTTTGAATTATTTGTGTAAGATTCCGAAATAAGCCTCAAAGAATCATCTATATCATAAGAAAGCATACGAACGAGAGCGAACCAAAAAATACCAACAGAAAAATCAAGTTAAAATTGACACGGGCACAATCGCGAAAATATCGAAATTGGCAGGGGCAAAATCATGGGAATTTAACCAAATGATTTGAGCCAACTCTCTTTTTTATAGACACGGTATTGATGTGGCATTGCTTGTTTCAAACCGCCTCATACCACTAATTCAAAAAGTTGAAAACTAGTTTATTGTATTTTTTAAGATAGGTCATCTCCTCACAATACATCACATAAAAAATTACAAAAAATCAACGCATTTTTCAAACGTTCATACAAAAAAGCTAAAAAGTCAAAGAGCGAAAAAAAAAACTCAAGTTAGTGGAACACCCCTAAAGCTTTGATTTGTGTGGCTTGAGCTTTGGAGCCTGGTTCTGTTACTATTTGGGTGTAGAAGTAGGACCCATGAGTATATGATTTTGGTTTTTTAACGTCTGAGATCCAATCGCATTCTGGATTCCCACTCCATCAAGACGATCAACATTCACAAGGAAGAAAATACTGCTCCAATAAAACTATGGATACATCATTTGGTGCTTGATTTGGTGTGCATCAAATGAGGTCTCATGCAAATAATCTGAACCGTTAAATTTGTTTAAAATATTTTTTTAATGGTCTCAATATAAATCAAATCAGTAGAATACTGGTAAAACCTTGATCGATTTGTTCAAGTTTCGGTCTCTGAATTGTATGGACCAAAATGTTACTAGCAAACAAATTAAGCCCTTATTGACATCTAACCGAGTTGATTTTTTTAAAAGAACCTTTCAAAAAAAAATATGGGCCAAAATGTTATCAAACAAATTAAGCCTTTATTGACATCAAACGGAGCAAATTTTTGTATAAGGGACCTTTCAAAAAAATATTAAACAAAATAAGAGGTTTCGATGACTTGTGTGGAACCGCGAGATGGGTTGCACTTAATGTGGTGTGCAATTGGTGCACACCAATTGGTGTAGAGGTCCACTCAAACCCTTCTGATACTGTGGATTCCGTGACGCAGCAGATCCGATCCTGTCCTCCAAGCTTAAGTAAATGTATCACATGCATCTCATTGTTGTACAAGCATGTCCCATGTGTATCCATTTCTCTTTAGGATGATCTAATAAGGACTCCTTCGCGGATTTTCTTCATGAGGACCACCCTTTTTTTTGATTTTTTGGACCAAATTTTGACGATCCGAACCGCTCAATATGTTTAAAATGTGTTTTCCAAGGCCAATGAGACGAATCGTCCAAAAAAAAAATACCCGAAAGGGTTTCATCCTAGCAGTTTTTCATAATAACCGTACATATATAGTTTATCGAAAAATGCTCGGATGAAGCCCTTCCGGGTATTTGGTTTGGACGATTTCTCGTGGCGGCCTTTAAAAACATATTTTAAACAAATTGAGCGGTTCGGATCATCGAGATTCGACCCCGATCCATAAGGTCCTCACGGAATTTCCATGAGGGAGTCCTTGTTAGATCATCCTCCCTCTTTCTCTAGTGTTAAATACGAGAAGTACTGCAGTAAAAAGTTAGATTAGGATCCTCTGTGGTTACGACTTACCATCCATATATGTGTATCTCTTTCCCTAGGGTTTAATGGTTTCGATAGTTAATACTCCCTCCGTCCCTTTTATAGTGTGTACATTTCCAATTTTGGCAGTCCCTTAATAAGTGTGTGTTTTGAAAAGTTAGTGGGTACATTTCCTATTTTGCCCTTAAAAGTATATTCTTTTTTAAAAAGTTAGTGGATATTATTATACTATTGATAATGGTAAGTAATGGAAAGTACATGTAAAAGTTGTAAAAGTTGATGTGAGGGAAAAATAATTGGAATTCTCAGGTAACACACTTAAAAAGTGACGGAGGGAATAGTTCAGATTGCAAAAAGTATCCGAGACTTAAAATAAATATTAACCTTTGAAGTCCAAAAGTTAACTACAGACCAGCCGAATTATAATAGGTATCATGGTTCAAAGCAATCGATAAGAGTAAGTTATCCAATTCGTTGATGTGGAGGCGATTTTGCTAGAAATGATAGTTTGATTTGTTAAGGTATCCATAGTTATACATATAACAACATTGTGATACTTGTTTGATGTCTACAAAGTTAAATCAAGATCATTAGAAATTTAGAATAAATTATTTTACTTGTCAATAGCCAAATTTGGCACGAAAGCAATGTCGAATTGACAATTGATGGACTTTGATTTTACCAAAGAGATTTTTTAAATTATAGCTTTGGCATTTCAATGATAAATTCGTTCCTATATCATACACACAAAGACAGAGATCAAAATGTGACGCAGATCCTGTCGTCATTCTGTGCTAACTACTATTGGAACGCCCACATAATAGGTCTCCCTAAGAAAGAAACCGTTTTCATCTATAACTTGCAATTCTCCACATTTGGAACAAGGAAAATGCTAAGATCTCAATTGGTAGTGGTTAATATGTGAATTGTGTAATGATATCGGTGAAACGTGTATGTAAGATATTCGTAAAAGTGCATAGGTATTTATGAAAATTGCGTTGAAACTATAACTTTTTTTAAAGTGCGAGTTTATTATCTACTGTATGCTGAGCTTGATATGGTTAGCAAAACCGTTCTATCAAAAGTACGGCAATTCCACTTTTATAAGATGGCCTCACCCTTATAATTGTCGGCTCCGGGCGTCCGGCCATGCATCAAGATTCAAGAGAGAGCATTATTAGGTGCTCTTGACATACCCCACGTGACCGTACCCAACAAATTTATAACCACGTACACAATATCTTACATACGAAACACATGATGTCAACTAGGGCTGCAAATGAGTCAAGTTGACTGTGAATTTGGCTCGATTCGAAAAGAGTTCGTTTAAACTTTGTTCGTTAAATTTTTATTGAGGCTCGGTTCGAGCTCAAGTTCGTTAAAAACCTTAGCAAACAAGCCATAAACACGGCTCGGCTCGACTCGATAAGGCTCGTTTACTTTGTTGAGGAATAAATTAAAATACTCCAATTGGATATTTTAATGTACTTTCTTTAAAAAACTTATTAAATTTCACTATTATTTTAAAACATAGATATATGCACAAGTAAATTTTTTTTTATTGTCTTAAGCCTATGTGAGTATATACATATTCATTGGCTCATTAAGACTCGTGAACAAACTCGATCTCCAGTCAAGCCTAAGCTCGAGCTTGGCTCATAAAGTTTTTATGGAGCTCGAGCTCGTTAAAAACTTACTAAACAAGCTTGAACACGGTAAAACCCAACTCGACTCATTTGCAACCCTATCGTCCACGTGGTCACGTGGTGTGTTCTTAAAAAAAAGAAAATATTCTACAACTTTACATTCATAGTTTTTGAAGCTTCTTGATACCACATGAGCTCTTTCATTTTGTATCAACAAATTTTAAAAATTATGAACGCAAATATTTCATTTATTTATTCAAAAATTACACGTCCATTAGTGGATCAACTTTTTGAGATAGAGCTAGGGAGTAACACACTTTTCTTAATTGATTTGACTAATCAATTCACAAAACACATCAACCGAGATAGAAAATTTTATATCTTCGCTGGACATCTGAATTATCAAAAAAATATTTAGGTATATTTTTCATCGGATTGCCATTCAAGTTTTAATTTGTTGAATTAGTCACGAGAACTTGTTTTGAATAAATGTCAAACTCGTAAATCAAGCGCCCGCAGGCTCAAGAGCAAACCCCCCGAAGGCACCTGAACTTGAAAACTATGGCCTTATTCGTTTTGGGTTTCAAGATTCGGTTTTCTTAATTATTATTCAATTATTATTCTTATTTTTAAATATTATTTTTATTTTTCTCTCTATCTCTTTGTAATCATTAATCTTTATTTTTTAATTATTATCCCTATTTTTTTCTTTAATCATTAAAAAACCAAAACCCAGAACCCAAAACAAACACTATGTATGCCCTAAGATCCACAGCTAAGGGGTGATTTGGCAAAAAAAAATAAACTTGTTTTTTGGTTTATTGGTTTATGTAGCAATAAACCAAAAAACTCTTTTGGTTCAAATTGTGGTTTATTCCATTGTTTAAAGAGAACTCATGTGGTTTATTTGCCAAACCACTGTGGTTTATTCCCCCCAAAAAATAACTCCTATTTTTTTGTCAAACCACTGTTGTTTATTCCGGTTTATTCTCCCAAATAAACCAAAAAACATGTTTATTTTTTTTTGCCAAATCACCCCTAAATAAGTTCAATTTCATACACACATGGGTCGCGTTTCTCCGCATCAACCGGGTCAAGTGGGTCCAGGTGAGGAAGATTTGATTACGTGGCCAAATCAGCATTTTTGTACTACTATTGGAAGAAGAAAAGGACAGTGTCGGAGGGTGTCCATTTGGTTACGCAAACCTCTGTCAGTACGGAAAGACAGGTGCCTGCAAACGCCGTCTACTTTTTGCTTTTTTGCTGCTCCACTCAGGCTCAATTTTTCAAAAGATTAAATCTCCCTTCCAACCTCATTTGATAAAATGAGATAGTGATAAAATGAGACTGCACTGTACATGGCACAAGGACAAAAGACATAATTACTATTTTGCCCCTGTCCAAAAAAAGTAAAAAGAAAAAGTACAATCATTACTCATATATGGTGGGGTCCCTTAAATAAAAGAAAGGGCAAAATGGTAAATGATGCATTTAGTGGTGATTTAATCACACTTGGATTTTATCTAATGAGAAAAAGAGTGATTTTATCAAGTGCTTGATTTTATAAGATTTCCCATAAAATCTAACGGAAAACTCGGCCTCATAATTCATCATCACATACAGTACATGAAAAATCATCTGGTAATTTTAGGACACTGTCACATGAGTTGTGTTTGGTTTGAGTTTTGAGTTTTGGTTTTTGTAATGATTAGAGGGAGAAGTGTGGATAATAATTAAAAATAGGAATTAGTGATTAGAGAGAGATAGAGAGAAAAATGAAAATAATATTTAAAAATAGAAGTAATAATTGGATAATAATTGAAAAAACTCGTTCTTGAGAACCAAAACGAACAAGGTGCTCCAATAGCCCTCTTCTTCACACATTTTGTGGAATTCAATACTAAGGGCTGATTTGGCAAAAATAAATAAACTTGTGTTTTTGGTTTATTTGTGGGGAATAAACCATAGTAGTTTGACAAAAAAACAGGAGTTGTTTTTTTGGGGGAATAAACCGGAATAAACCACAGTGGTTTGGCAAATAAACCACGTGAGTTCTCTTTAAACAGTGGAATAAACCACAATTTGAACCAAATGAGTTTTTTGGTTTATTGCTACATAAACCAATAAACCAAAAAACAAGTTTATTTTATTTTTCCAAATCAGCCCTAAGCCCTATAGAAGAAAAGTGTGGTGGAGAGGGGTGTTTGGCAACCATGTGACAGTAGCCCAATACTATTGAATAATTACTCCCTCTATCCCAATTTGTTTGTCAATTATTCCATTTTCTTCTACGCCTTAAATTGCTTATATCTTTCTATTTATAACGTTTTTGACGGTTTTGAAAACTTTGTTTAATAGAAGTAATCGTGAACTATCAAACAAGATCCATATTGCATATATTTAGATATAAATATTAAAAGATATAAGCAATCAAAATCTGACACGATTATCAAAAATTGACAAACAAAATGGGACGGAGGGAGTAATACACATACATACATGTAGAGAGACAAACGTGTGTAGTGAGAGAAACAGAGAAGATTTCGGCCTAATAAGTAGATGGTTTTTTTTTTTCATTTTTGTTTGATTTTTTTTCGCGTTAATTAGTTTTGTGTCAAGTTTTTATGTATTATTGGTTCTTCTCGACGAGAGGAACCGAGAAAAAAAAATTATGATCCAAACCTAATTTTTTTAATAAAGACAAAAATAAGCTTGTGTTTGGCAACCATGTGACAATAGCCAAATACTATTAAATAATTAATACACATACATACATGTAGGGAGAGAAACGTGTGTAGTGAGAGAAACACAGAAGATTTTGGCATAATAAGTAGAGGTTTTTTTGTCCATCTTTATTTGATTTTTTTTCGCGTTAATTAGTTTCATGTCAAGTTTTTATGTATTATTGGTTCTTCTCGATGAGAGGAACCGGAAAAGTAAAAAATTATGATCCAAACCTAATTTTTTTAATAACCATCTAAAAGAACCAATAATACACAAAAAATTGACACGAAACTATCTAACTTGAAAAAAAAAAAGCAGCCTCTACTTATTAGGCCACAAGGGGGACAACGGCCTTGTTCGGTAGGGTTATTTAAACCCTGTTTCAAGACTTTTGTAGGTTCCCTATGCTAATGGGTCCCTCCTCCACTTATCACCTCTCTCTCTCTCTCTCTTGCAGGTGAAGATTTATTTATTTATTTATTTTTGAATGGGGGTGTGAAAACCATTTGGGGGAAATCAAACAAGACCTAGGTCTTGAAACTGAGTTTCAAAAACCCAACCGAACAAGGTGAACTTGTCTACGGTTACTCCAAATTAGGTGAATCTTGCTCCTCTCTAGTAAAGGGAGAGGGGCTTCTTATCGGGTTTCTCTTTTGTTTTGTTTTTTTTGGCTCATACTAGGCCCTCATTGATTCTTACATTACATAAATCTCATCAAATATTTTAATCATGCAAAAATCCGTGTCGGGCAGATACCGTTTGGTACCTACTACCTAGTCCAAAATTATTTATCTTGAAAAAATGGGGAAAAATGAAATTTATCTAGTGTGTCTATTATATTTTTTTCAAGATTAATGTGATTCGATTAATATGAGTTTTTGCATGGTTGAAGTACTCAACAAGATCAACGTGTTTATTAATCATCGATGTGGGCCCAGTATAGGCCCGAAAAAAAAGAGATTGGAGGGGAAGTTCCTCTCTCATTACTAGGGAGGAGCCAGATGCAATTTAGGCTCATTGAGCATCTTTATTCTTTACCACATAGCTAAGGGGTGTTGTGCACAGTGCCGCACACCCCTTGGTCATCCGATTGAGTTTTGGACGGTTCGGATGTGCTTTGATTTGTTAGCGGTAAAAATAAATCAAAATTGTTGAATACATCCAAACCGTCTAATACATGATCGGAGGACCGAGGGGTGCACAACACCCCCGGGTCCCGTACTTTACTTTACTACTATACTCTAAAATTTGAAGAATCAGTATTTTGATGTATTCCGCCATATCCTTCAAATTGTAATAGTTTATTAATGTTTATATATCTTTAGTTTTATCGATCTAAATTAAAACGATACACCTTTTACATTTTTTTTATCACTCTAGTTTATTGGTCAATAACTTTAATTACTTTTTGAAGAAAAAAAAACCTAATTGAGTATAGAATTACCTTCTGAAATTTTTTGGGAACTCATGTCCAACTTGATGAAAGAAAAAGAAGAAGAAGAAGATGGGATTGTGTTTCGTTGTGAAGCATGTAGAAATAAGTTACATATTTATAAGCACAGTTAGACAGGAAAAAAAAAAGACTTTTTTTTTTTTTTGCATATTGTTTCATGTAAACAGATTTTTTTCCACAAATTTATAGGCAAAGTTGTGAAGCATGATTTTTTTTTTGGAAAATTTGTCCATCAATCACAAAATTGTGTGTAAAAGATGTTAGCTATATAGTCTTGTTAATTTCGGTTTTAATTTTAGACTTGTAAATTATGTAAAGGAAAAGTGCAGGCGAACATGAACATAGTTAGTTTTGTTAACACACGCAGTCCCGAGTCAATTTGAACATTTTGAACTAATCCCACAGTTCCTCTTACAGTCTTTTCACGTATTTGCACGTGAGATGACGTGGCCAAAAAAGTTAAAAAGTTTTTTATTAATCTTATACTAATAAATTCCCTTTTACTATCTGGAATTTTATCAAAATCAAGGATGGTTCATTTTAGAAGTCTTTTATGAGATTAAGCGGTTGACATTGTTTGACTGAGACTACGGCATAAGAGCATCTCCACTCTTTACCCAGATTTTTACCCAAATTTGAGTAAAAACTTGATTTGGTATGGAGTACTCTAATGGGAAAAAGAAAATCTAGGCATAAATTTGAGTAAAAGCCTCATTAATGGCATTGTTGTAAATTTAAGGGGGAGAAAATAACCTTCAAGATTTGAGTAAAAATTTGGTTCTTACCAAATTTGGGGAATAATTTGAGTAAAACCAAATTTGGTGAAGGATTTGGTAAAGTGGTGGAGTGGAGTTTTTGGTAATTTTTACTCAAATTTAAATTTGATGAAGGAGTGGAGATGCTCAACCGGGTCTTATGCTCTCTGTTTGAATTCCGTCTCGAGTCTTTAAGGTGAGTGATCATCGTTCGAAAAATAAGACTAATCCACGTTGCTATCTGGATGAACAAACTATGCATTTTTTAAAATATGAAATATGCAATTAATCTTGGGAATTGTTATTGGCACTCCACTTTTTTCTATTGACACTCCATTTTTTTGTCTCTATTCATAAAGTGCAAGTGTAATTTTACCTAATAAAAACAAAAAAGAAAGTGTCAATAGGGAAAAGTGGAGTGTCAATATCAATTCCCTTAATTTGATAACAAATCCTCTTTTACTATCTGGAATTTTATCAAAATCAAGGATGATTCATTTTAGAAGTCTTTTATAGGATTAAGCGGTTGAGATCGTTTGACTGAGACAAGGTCTTATGCTCTCCGTTTGAATTCCGTCTCGAGTTTTTAAGGTGAGTGATTGTCGTTCGAAAAATAAGACTAATTGACGTTACTATCTGGATGAGCAAATTATACATTTTTTAAATATAAAATATTCAATAAAAACTATATTTTGTTCATGTATCTGCCGATATCATATAATATAATCCAATAAAAAATAAATTTTGTTAATTATACGTAGATAATTAACTTGACTGAGTTAAATAAAATACACTAATTCGGTCATAGTCATTGCACCAATCGCCGATAAGTATAAATCGTAAAACTATGGGAAAATTTATTAAGTGACCGTCACTTGTACTCTAGATCTTTTCCTTGCCACATATTTATGTGATGTAGACGGCTTAATATATGGACCCCACATGAATATAAGAAAATAAGAGATCAAGAACATCAAGTGACAGTGACGGCTCCACGGACAAGAGAGAGAGAAAGAGAGGTGTGGGCTAAGTCCTCAATAATCCAAGTCTGGTTGAGTCACTAAACGAGTTTATATAACGTTCTAAAAGTCTCTTAAAACACGTCGAGCTTGAACTTTAAAGTATTGAGCTGAACTAGTTAACTACACTGCCACTTGAGCACGAGCTCGACTCAATTACTAAATAAGATGAGCGACCCGAGCCTTGAATTGCTCGCAAGAGTTTGATTTGTTTACCACCCTAGTGGCAGTCCGACGGGATAGAGACAAGAGGGTTTTGAGGTTCATGTAGTGCCCTAAAGCACTACAGTTTTGTAGTGCCTCGAATTCGATCGTCCATTTCAAGTCAAAACGGCGCGGATTTAATCATAGCTTCTAGAGATCTAAACAATCCATTGTTCGAATTATATTCAAGCCATGCATTATTTAAATGAACGGTCAGATTTCAAGCACTACAAGGATATAGTGGCACTATAGGGATTCTGTGCCTCCGAGGGATTTGTGTTTTTGTTATAAAAAAATCCTTCTATTGTCATTGGACTGACAATAAGGCAATAAGAAAACAAAAAAACACACATTTTTTTAAACATCAAAAAAATTATTAATCTTTTAAACATAAAAAATTAAAAGGATCCAATGCCACAAATCACAATCAACACATACTAGCGTTTTTTTTTTTTCACTTTTCTATACACATATTCTTATACTATATTTTTCACACTTTTTTAAACATTAACAACCGTCGCAAGTGGTAGCTAGCTCATGCGGTAGAGCTCTTGGATATCCCATATTATATTCCAGAATCGAGTTTCATTCCCCCCATATAATAGATTAAAAATGACAAATGAAAAAAAAAAAAAAAACATTAACAACCGTCTAGGTCCTAGGAAGCTGATTTTAGAAATTTCCTATAAAAAAAGTGGGAGTGAGTATGAGAGAGAGAGGGAGAGGGAGAGAGAGAGAAGGGTGGGGGGCCTGCTACTGGAATGTGGAATGCTAGTACTACAAATTGTGTGAGGAAACCAACAAACCCCTGGACTGCTTTTATCTTCCTTCGGCTTTTTCACTCCCCACCACTCTCCCCTACCGTATCTCTGCAAAATTCTCAGACCACGCCAAGCATATCCTAAAATCATATACATTCATACCCACATTTTAGTTGATGCAAAATTCCTCAAATCTGCATTTGATTCCTTAAACATACCTTTCCACAAACCCACAAAAAACCCCCTTCCATTTCCACACCCATGGGGAGTATTTCGTCCGACGACGACGACGGTTCAGAACAAACCCAGAGTGAGTTGGAGGAGCTCTACGAAAGCTACAGCTTGAGTGCCGACGTCAGCGAGTCGGCGTCCACTTCGACTGCCTCTTCTCCTGCCGCTATTGCCGGAAATTCCTTCTTCCAGCCGGCGGCGGCTACGGCGGCGCAGTCGCCGTTTTTTTTGTTGCCGATGAGTGGGGGGAAAGATGCGGTGGTTTGGGACTTGAAGTCGGAGAAACCGGATACCGATTCGTCAGGTTTTTGATGCTTGCATTTCCATTTATGGATACGGGTTTTATTTTACTGTTTGTGTAGCAATATGATGAAATGTATGGGCGAATTTGTTGTACCTGAATTGCGTTAATTTCTGTTCAATTTTCAGTGATAATTAGAGCAAGCCCTTATTATTCATATTTTTACTAAAAATTGACTGAAAACTTGAGTAAAAGCTTCCTTTCGTGTGTAGCACTTCAATAGGCAAACCTAAATCTAAGTACAAATTTGACTAAAAGCTTCATTAATGGCATGGTTTTGAATTTAGGAGGAGAAAAAGACCCAGCTCAATCTTCGAGTGAGAATTTGAGTCCCCTTGATTTGAGTAAAACTGAAATTGGTATAGGTCAAGGGGTGGAGTTGATTTTAGGGTTTACTCAAATTTTGAGTTTGAGTGGAAAAAAGAGATGCTAAAGGTTGGAGCTGCGCTTAGGGATGAAGGTTTAACTGTTTATGTTGTGGATCTGATGGCAAATTTAGGCGAATTTGTTGTTCCTGAGTTGGTTTAATTGCTGTTCAAGTATCATTAATAGGTTCTAGATCTTACTGCAGACAACTTATTAAATTGTGATTACTCTCTTGAATTTATTTCCTTGTCGGTAGTTGTGTACATGTATGTTCAAATTATGTGGTGCGGCATTTTACCGACTACATGTTCACTTTCTTGAATTTGTAGAAGTTGAGATGATGAAGGAAAGATTTGCTAAGCTGCTTCTAGGGGAAGACATGTCTGGAGGGGGTAAAGGAGTCTCTACTGCCCTTGCAATATCAAATGCCATCACAAATCTCTCTGGTCAGTGCATATTTAAGTCTCTACTGAGTACCGACTACTATTCGTGTGTGATGCCTATGTGCGTATGTGATTTTGGGTATTTTGGCTGACTGAGTTACCAAGATTTATGTGATTATAACTGGGTAAACTTGTCACCTACAACGCCCTTAAGCCATGATTGTGTTTTTTGATTATGGTTACCATCACTGTTTTTGTTTGCAAATTGTAGCTACCGTGTTTGGGGAGTTATGGAGGTTGGAACCATTGGCACCGCAGAAGGCGGCAATGTGGTGTAGGGAGATGGAATGGCTATTATCCGTGAGTGATTCAATTGTGGAGCTTATACCTTCCATACAGCAATTCCCTGGCGGTGGCACGTATGAAGTCATGACCACCCGACCTAGGTCTGACTTATATATGAATCTCCCTGCCCTTAAGAAGCTCGATGCTATGCTGCTTAGCATCCTTGATGGATTTCAAGATACAGAGTTTTGGTACGTTGACCGCGGCATTGTTGTGGGTGAGACAAATGATTGCGATAAGCGTCCATTTGGTGCAAGTAGTGGGAAGCCTTCAATTAGGCAGGAAGAGAAGTGGTGGCTTCCATATCCAAAAGTTCCTTCAAAGGGGCTATCGGAGGAAGCGAGGAAGAAGTTGCAACAGTGCAGGGATTGCACAAACCAGATACTGAAGGCGGCAATGGCAATCAATAGCGGCGTGCTTGCTGAGATGGAGATTCCAGTTGCCTATTTGGAAACTTTGCCCAAGGCATGCATTTCAATTTGTTCATATTCAATTCTGGAAGCTATGTTAGCTAACATACATACATACATGCTGGCTTATCCTACCAGTTTGGAGCATTCACCTTAGATTTCACAGTGGCTTTCATTAGAATCTGAGCTGCAGATTTTTGTGTCATTTCCTTTATAGACGATTTTGTGGTTGTGGATTCTTGACCTTTTAGCCGGACTTGTGTGTTTGCACTGCCTTGATATCCTTGTATGTCCAGAATATAACTAATCATCCTAAAATGCGCTGCCCCTTTTGTAGTGGGACTTGATGGTTACATCCAAAGGACAGTAGTTGGGAATAATTAAGAGCCCTTAATTCACCAAACATTAGGCAATGAACGGTTCCTCAATATATTTCTGAAGAGATTTCATTTTTTTGTTTGTTTTTTCTTATAACGTAGTAGTCTGACAATTTTTTGATGAATTTCTATTGCAGAGCGGAAAAGCTTGTCTTGGTGATATTATCTATCGCTACATAACTGCTGAGCAGTTCACACCAGAATGTCTTCTTGATTGCCTAGACTTGTCATCAGAGCACAACACAATAGAAGTGGTGAACAGGATTGAGGCATCTATACATGTGTGGAAGAAGAAAGGCCAGACAAAACATACAAAGCACCTGAAAGCTAAGCATTCATCATGGCGGGGCAAGGTCAAGCGCCTTGCCGCTGATGGTAACAAAAATCATCTTTTGGGGCAACGAGCTGAGACCCTCTTACGTACCCTGAGGCTTCGTTTCCCTGGTCTTCCGCAGACTGCATTGGATATGAGCAAAATTCAGTACAACAAGGTATTTGATTAAACCTTCTCCTCAGCATCTCGGGTAGAATAACTATTAATTTCTCAATCTTTCCACAGTTTCTGTCTCCTAGTGAACCTGACAAATCTAGCAAGTCAAGATAGCAGCTAAAGCATATGAGCACATACATAACTTTTACCAGTTGTAGTTAGTCTGATTCTTTTATGGCTTTGAAAATTTGGCTCAGAGGGAATTTAAGGGCTTATGAGTTTAGTGAGAGGCATTTGAAGGCAAGCATGCAATGACCTTTCTATTAGCCAAATCATTACTGGTCCGATGATAGGGTCACTACTTATTGAATCAGTGTCCATATTGGAATTTAGAAGCATGGATATTTCGAGAAGGGAGTCGTATCCTCCTCTGTCAAATCTATACATGCACCAATATTCCTAGGATTCTTTGGAATGCACCTCTTAGCAGAATTACTAATAGTTTCAGACTACAAGTACTAATATGCAACTACTTGTTCACGTACTCAGCCTATATTATAATTGGGATGTGGACTTTTCTTTTGTAGCACAATAACAAAAGATAATTTATATGTGCCTGGATAAATACTAGAATTGTTTTGCCATACTCTTTGGAGAAGAAGAATTCGAACGATAAGGTTAAAGTCATCGGATTTTCTCCAAGCCTTGGCCCGCAGAAATAACCCTACCTCTGTTACGCGAGTCCAGTAAGTTTGAATCGGCAGTATTTGGTAGGTGGATGAAGAGCGAGTTTTTCAGGCATGTTACAACATTATACTATTTGATTGGTATGCATCATACAAACTTGTTTGCGGGATGACTATGGCCTTGTTTGTTTGGTAGATTTGGGAACGAAAACTAAAATGGCAAACGAACAAGGCCTATATCTTTCACATATCCATATCACACTTTTTCAGTATCTGTCAATCCATTGAAGTTATATCTGAATCTCATATCTGTATCGGCAAACATATTCATGCTGCATGGAGTTTAGTTGCCCATTTTTAAATCAGTTTGCTATCATTACTGGTTAAAAGTGCAGGATCAGCTCAACTTATAAATGAACTCATGGCTTAGGATTCTCTTTTTAGGTCAAATATGTTCTCTTTTCATCGAACTACAAACTCTTAAGGAAGATAAACGTGACTCTGCATTAATACTCGTGGTCCGATTTACTCTTCGATTCGTTCCAATTCAGTACGATTCTTATCTCCCTGTTTCTTCATTTTTGTGGCAGGATGTAGGGCAATCAATTCTTGAAAGCTACTCGAGAGTTATGGAGAGCTTGGCCTTCAATATAATGGCGAGGATTGATGACGTCCTTTATGTAGACGACACGACTAAGCGGTGTGCTGCTGAATCAATGTCATTTTTCAGCAGGGGAGGGTTCGATGGCCTCCCTGTCCAAAAACGAATTTCGCCTAGTCCCTTCTCAATTCAGCACACCCCGTCCGGCTCTCCATTTGCGACTCCGACCTTCTCATCTACTCCTGTATTCCAGAGCCCAGGTAGGACACCTCAACCTACAAACACAAATACCATTCCCTTTGAAAAACTACTGGCTGCTGACCTGGAGAACCGGTGGTCCTATACTGGTAACCTTAGTTCAAGAAGAATCTCCCACCATGCTCCTGAGCGCAATTGACATATCGATGCTAGATAGGATGTTGAAAACCTGGTTAAAGGCATTTGTAATGGTAGGGCTGAAAAGAGAGGTTGAATTCAATCTTGTATAGTACTTCATCTTCGGTAGAAATGTCATGGTTCAGAGTTTTCACAGTTTTCTTCCGGGCTCTAGATTGAGGAATGAGTATATTACTAATGTTATTATCTTTGAGAAATGACTCTGAAAGAATCTATTATTGCCAATTATCGCCGGACTAGAGTTTGAGAAGTTGGACAATATCTAAGTTAGCTGCAGTATGAAATATGAACCATCTTTTGTTTACAAAGCTATTGGAGTCCACTTCAAGATTTCAACAAGCGATTCGTGAAATATTCCCTGAAAACTGAGTGGGCTTAGAGGAGAAGCTACTTTCGGTTCGCATGATCTTCCATGTATTCCCAGTGACAACTCAAATTTCGAACGCAATGGGTTGCTTATGGCTAGTGTATCTTCCATAGTTTCAGACTTTCAGTCTTATGGAGGCTTGAGTGTAATTATGAATCTGCAAATATGCTCCCATACTAACGCAAGAAATGCTTTAACCTCCTCATATTCCACATAATTTTCCCAACTATTTCATTTACAAGAATCGACATATCTCATCTAAAATCCCTTCTACTTAGATTGATGAATTTTTTTTTTGGTACTTCGGAAAATAGTGTGGTGATACGAAATTATATATTCCTTCTCTATCCTTGTTGATGCGAAATTATGTGATCACTCAAGTTATTTAGCAATACCAAAAGGAATACTATAAAAAACTTGAGCAAAATTTAATCCCTTTTTAAAAAAAATGCAAAGGGGTAAAAGGACGGAAGAAATCAATTTTCCCTGTTTTTACCACCTACGTAATTCTATTTTTATTGTTCCTAAACTTTGTTGAACTTTTTTTTTTCTTCCTTCATCTTCATTTCCATTGCTTTACGCTCTGTTTGGTATTGGAAAAGAAAGGAAAAGAAAAAAAAGGAAAAAAAAGAGGAAAAATTGAGGAAAGTTGGGAGGAAAATTGTTAGTTATAATTTAGTTAATTTTTCTCTCTTTTTGCTCTCAAACCAATCAAAGGAAGAGGAAATTTTTTTATTTTCCTTTCCTTTCCTTTCTTTTTCCAAGCTACCAAACAGGGCGTTACTCTCCTTTGTTGGTCCAGTTTTGCGATACTTGCTGCTAACAAAATTGTCTGTGTCTCACAATTTATGATGTTTTAAATATATATATTTAAAATTATTTAATAAAATTAATTGAGATTTATAAAATAATATCTACATTGCATATAAAAAATATTTATAGTTTGTAAAAAAAAATCGTCTTGGTCTTATCAAATTCTATGAATTGCATCAATAAATCGAAAATGCAGAGAAATCAACTTGATTACAGAAGAGAGAAAGAGATGAATTCATGTCCTGAGTTTGTTATTTTCTCATTACCCTTTATCCAAGAGGGAAGAGGATGAGCTCAGCTCTTTATACTAGACTAACCCACTTTCTCCCTAACCGACTTAGATGATTGATTCTTATTAAGAGCATATGGATTGCTGAGCTGGCAAGTTCATTCCCACTTACTGTATCATCAAAGAAACACAAATCAAATTACAACCAGATGAAATGAATCATCAAAGAAACACAAATCAAATTACAACCAAATGAAATATGAACACATTTGAAGGCTTCAGTGAACTCCTTTTAAGTGAGCTGCAGATGCAGATTCCTTGACAGGTCTCTGTTTTGGAGCAGAAATTTGAAGTGGCGAAGACACTGCTGCTCTCTCTCTCTCTCTCTCTCTCGTCCATTCTTGCAGTACTCGAGAATATGAAGAATTCAAGCGGTGGTGGAAACGCCATAAAATTCCTCTCTATGTAAGCCCTTTTCCTTTTTGCAAAATCTTGCAATTGTTGTTTAGCTCTCTAGTTTCCTTTCGTCCAGTTGCTGAGAAAAGTAAAGAAAAGATGATTCTTAATGTTGATTTTGTATGGGTGTCAATCAAAATTGGGGAAAGAAATAGAGAGTAGCTCTTGAGTCCTTTCTCTTTCATCTTCAAACCCCACACACATGGGAAATGAAAAAGGGTCTGGCGGTTCTCAATTCTTAGAGCCAAATACAAGCTGATTATTGTTTCACTTGCTCCGGCTTTAATTGGATTCCCACAAGTGGGCGGTGGAGTAATCGAGGTCTGCGTAGGCTGGTCGGACACTTATATTTTACCAGATGATAATGCAGCACTGTTGGAGCAGGCCTGGATGGTTCTGGTGATACCTTCTCAATTCCTCATGTCTTGCTACTTGGGTGTTCTACTTCTGTGACAATAAATATTACTTGTGGAAATTTGACACTCGTGCGTTTGAACTAAATTAATTATTCTTAAATACAATTGATATCTTTGTACCGTGATTTTTTTAAATTGTTGTTAGCTTTTTTAGATGAATCATTTGTTGTCTAGAGAAAAATGAGAATACTATTAAAACATACTCCCTCCATCCCAATTTGATAGTCCACTACGAAACTATGCATAATTTTCAAACTAAAAACTATGGCTGTGTTCGTTTGGTAGTTTAGTTTAGTTTTGATGATATCAAAAGGTGTAATGAGTGGAGAGAGATAGAGAGAGAAATGAGGAAAATGATGATGTCAACAAAACTAAACTAAAACTAAACCACCTAACCGAAAATAATTTTTGAATTTTTTTTGCACCGTATTAAAGTTCTCAATGAGATCTATCAAACAAGATCCATAATGCATATTTTTTTATGTTCACATTAAAAGATATAAGCCATTGAAAATGACACGCAGTTCCAAAATGGACTATCATTTTGGAACGGAGGGAGTAACAAATTCAAAAGTTCAGACAAAATGACCCCAGACACGAACTTTCTTTGACTAAATCGAACTCCTCTCGTTTTTATACAATTCTTATGTTTTAGATTCAACTCGTCAAGAAGAATGCTTAATCTAAAAAGCTGGATGCGAATGGAACAAAAAGCTTGGTAGGCGACCTGATCTTAATTTAGGCCAAACTAGCACTGAATTTTCTATTCCTAAAACTTGCTTAATTTTGAAAAAAGAAACCCCAAATTTTCATTTTAGCGATATCAGTCTTGCACCATCTTTCTTTTCTTCTTTTGAATTGCATAGTATCTAGTTCAGTAATACCAAAAAATGTGTTTATGCAACATCTGCCTGACCCTTTGATCATTTTCAACTACAGTCACTCCTGCCTATGCTGGTAATTGTTGTTGGTTTCAGACCATTTCGGCAAGCAATATTGCAGCAGAAATTTGTTCTTGTCAGTTCGCAGTCACAGTAAGGTACAAGGCCTGGATATAGTTCTTGTCAATTTGCAATATCTCCTCAATTCCTGATATGTCTAACTACTTGGGTGTTTTGTGGCATCAAAATTTTTACTTGTGGAAATAGACTTAGGGTGACTTTGAACTTGATTGTTTTCAAAGACAAGTCCGTATAATCGCAGATTAAAAAAAAAAACAATTTGTTATAATTTCTTAAGATTAGTCATTCGTTGTTGAGGGGAGAATCCAGAAAAATATTAAAACGTGACCCGAATTATCAAAAAAAGTTCATATAATGCGGATTTAAAGAATAAAGACATAAAACTCATAAAGATACCTCTTTTGTACATTTTAATTCCAACTTCAGCAAACTTTTTTTTGCTTTTGATTATAGATTTTGCTTTTAGGTTCAGCTCACCAAGAGGCGAATGATTAATTGAAGAATTTGACGTGAATCTAACAGATGGGATCGTAGGATGGCCTTAAAGACAATGACCTAAAATTTAGACCAAATCGGCCATTAATGAGTCTTCTTTGAAGTAATGTAAAATCAAAATTTTCACATCATTCTGCTTTAGCTTTGGTGGTACGAAAAGGAATTCTTTTAGTGATGTTTGGTTTTCATGAGAGTTTTGTAGAACAAAATACTCACAGCTGTAGCTAATAATTTGAAAAATGCAACTGTATCATTATCCAACCTCCGAAGTTTCTGGATGTACGTGTTACATAGACCCGCCAGGATCGGGTGTTGGATTTCATGAACGCCTTGAGGCATGCCAGTTCCGGTGGAATCTCCGGATCAGCAGTGAAAATGATACTGTTTAGAGAGGAGACCCTTTCCATGGGCCTCTAGTGTCCAATCAAGACTTATTATTATATGACTCATTGCAATTATTTCGACCTGTACTTTAGGAAAATTGGAATTATCCCATATTTGGATGAGATATCTATTATAATAATATCACATGATACATACTTTACATAATGCCATATGCAAGCTGTCCTTGTCCATGAATCTCAGGCAAAATCTTGTTATTGGATTCATTTTCTTGGTTCCTGGAATGCTCAATCATGAAATACAACATTTTTTTAAGTCCCCCTGAAAGGTCCATCTTCCTTGTGCCCATTAATTTTCTCTAGTAGAATTGAAACTTCAGCTTCAGTATCCAGTGTGTGGTTTTTATTTTGTAGAGGGAGAAGGAAAAAGAGGAGAGAGATGGAAGGAGAAACAAGTAGAGAGGAAGAAGAAGCCCAGGCCCAAGTGGACATATGGAAGTATGTATTTGGGTTTGTAGATATGGCTGTGGTGAAATGTGCTATTGAGCTGGGCATACCAGATGCCATGGAAGCCCGGGACGGCCCCACGGCACTCTCTGATCTGTCCTCCGCCCTCGGATGCTCCCCCTCTGCCCTCCACCGCATCATGAGGTTCTTAGTCCACCGTAAAATCTTCAAAGAAGGTCCTACCGGATACCTCCAAACGCCACTGTCCCGCCTTCTCGTGAAAAAAGGCGAAAAAAGCATGGCTGATTTCTTGTTGGTTGAGAGCACTCCGGTGATGCTCGCACCGTGGCACAGTTTAAGTGCTCGTGTTCTGGCCAATGAGAGTCCGGCATTTCAGTCCGCTCATGGTGAGGACATCTGGAGGTACGCCGCGGAGAATCCTGGCCACAGCCAGCTCATCAACGATGCGATGGCTTGCGATGCTAGGGTGGCTGTGCCGGCAGTAATTGAAGGGTGTCCGGAGGTGTTCGATGGGGTGGAGTCGGTGGTAGACGTGGGTGGAGGTGATGGGACTACTCTCCGGTTGCTGGTCAAGGCTTTTCCTTGGATTCAAGGGATAAATTTCGATCTTCCTCATGTGGTGTCTGTTGCACCGGACTGTGTTGGCGTTGAGCATGTGGGCGGTGACATGTTCGTTAGCGTTCCAAAGGCTGATGCTGCATACCTTAAGGTGAGTATGTGTTCTCTGCTCACACATTATGTTTGTTGACATTTGGTAGGAAGATAATGAGTATAGATCACCCTCGTGTCACCACGATTCGTTGAAGGATTGCACGAGAGTCTTGAAATCCAATTTTTTCAAGGCCCTTGGGAATCCTTCAACGATATAAGAAGAGGCATCACCCATTGGGAATGCTTCAACGATAAGTGATTGTAGGAAACTTTTAGCCCCATTTTGTAATTTATAAAGTGTGACAAGTGGAATGGAGATAGAATGATGGAATTACTCTTACAACACCATCGTAAGTGAAAGTTGACGGAAAAAGAGCGAATGTTTCTCTTCGATCCTTCTCGTTAGAATTGAAGGTCAAACCTGTATAATAGGAAAATTTTCAATTATTTTAGCGACCATTTCTTTACGGCCACAGATTTTAACCTTTGGTACCCTATGTTTCTATCCAAAGTCTCGATGATATCATTTGTTTCTTCTTCTTGAATTTCTGAATTTGTAGTGGGTTTTGCACGACTGGGACGACGACGAGTGCATCCAAATCTTGAGAAAGTGCAGAGAGGCTATTCCGAAAGACAAAGGGAAGGTGATCATAGTAGAAGCTGTGGTAGACGAAGACAACAACAACAATAAGCTGGAGTATGTGAGGTTGATGTTGGACATGGTGATGATGGCTCACACAAACAAGGGGAAAGAGAGGACTTCGAAGGAATGGGCGTACGTTCTGAGTGAATCTGGATTCAATCGACACACGATAAAGCCCATCAAAGCGGTTCAATCCGTTATTGAGGCTTACCCTTAATTTGGTCGTTCTTCCTTGTTCAATGTGTTAATTATTGAAGGTTTATTTATGCGTGTGACTGAATGTTGTATCAGCATATTTAGGCTGTATGTTTATATGAATAAAAGCAGCACTTGAGGCAGTGCAAGCGTACGTACTAACGGCAGAGCATACCACCCGAACGATGAACCATCGTAAGAGACCCACATTGGTCCACCGCAGCCCCGTAACAAAACAAATACTCTTGTACAAAGAACCAAAATGGCCAGGGGGTGTCGCCGAATGCATCTACCAAAAAAGAAAAGAAATATTGATGAGAGGAGCAACCGTTCAATTGAGAAAATCAGCATGAATGAAGGTAGACATATATTCGGCTTAGCATGTGTCGTGCCCGGTGCTAGAATGGTTAGGAAGCCACAGGAACAAGAGTGAGTCCCACATCACCTATTTAGGATGGATTTGGCAGTAGACCAGGTATAATACAAGAAATTGGAGGCCAGAAGTGAGTGTCTTTGCGCTTGGGGCAATGACGTAGCTAGTGAGGTAATAATTGAGGCACGTCAATTGCTGGTTGAAAACTATTTCCAAACCCCCTCTTCGGCCTGGGTTCTGCCTTGGCTGTTGAGAATTTCTGGAAGGGCCCCTAACGGGGTTAAGCCCTGCAATTCCTAGTAAAAAAAATTCTCGTCTAATGAAAAATTGGGTTTCTGATGTTTTGGGTTTCTTTCATAAAACGCACCCAACTCAGTGGGTTACTTTCATGTTCAATTCAATAAAATAACGCACTAACATCGACCACTAACTCAGTCCAACTCATAAAACATGCCAACTCAATATCGAACAATTAACCTCTCAACTCAAAACACCAACTCAGTCCCGTGGGAAAATTTCTCGAAGGGTCTCCCTCTAACCCAGGGTAAAGCCCTACAATTCATAGTAAAAAAATTCTCAACTCAAAACACCAACTCGGTCCTGCGGGACAATTTCTGGAAGGGTCTCCCTCTAACCCAGGGTAAAGCCCTACACATCATAGTAAAAAATTCTCTAGGCCAACCAAAAAAATTGGATTTGTGGTATTTGGGATCCTTCCGTGTAAGAAAAACATAGTAAATATGTAGGCCCAGGCGAGGTCCGTTAAATGAAATATTCAACATGTTTGGTTATCAGTTGCCCAACCCAACCTGCTCATCTTCTCCAACTGTGGGTATCGGCACGGATCAGTGAACGTGGGTTATAATTTGTGGGTTCGGCGGATTTTTTGCACACCGGTACTGCACACCAACAATGGAAGGGCAACCAAAGCCTGGTTTAGAGAAAATTGCAACGTTTTGTTGAAAAATCAGCTTTTTCGTGACCAATTAGATTTGAAAATCCTTTGATAACACCACTAAACAGAAGAAAACCATGTTTCATGCTTCCGGAAAGAAAGGATCAAAGCTTGGACAGTGGTGTGCTCTGTGGAGGCGTAGGTATACTTCGTCCCACATCGCCTGCTGAAGTTTTATCCTTCAATGAGTGGAATTCATAACACGAGGTAGCTAGACTGCAAAAATTATGCAGCCACTCGGTGAGCACATAACGTACTATTCTTTCGCCTTTTACTAAATATACTAAAGAATATTGTATGTTCGCCGCTACAAGTGGCATAAGCCCATTTTTGGATAGGTCCTTACCTTTGGGTTTGGACTCCCTATCAAACCAAGTCTAAAACTTTTCGCTCTGTCTTGAGGTTCTGAACTTTTTTAGAAATATGTCAACAGTAATAAACCAAAGAAAGCATGCCGGTCCTGGTTTGTTTTGGGTTAAGAGTTGAGACTAGAAAACAAAAGAAAGCATGCCGGGCCTTGTTCGTTTTAGATTGTGAGACCGATTTTCTTATTTATTACTAAAATATTATTTTAATTTCTCTCCAATTATTATCTCATATTTCTCATTATTATCCTTATTTCTCCCTCCAATCATTATCCGAAAACCAAAAATCCAACACCCAAACCAAACACAACATTATGTCCTTATGTCAGTTGCAAGGTTGAAATTGCG
This sequence comes from Gaultheria prostrata, assembly GCA_036023075.1. Classification (NCBI taxonomy): domain Eukaryota; kingdom Viridiplantae; phylum Streptophyta; class Magnoliopsida; order Ericales; family Ericaceae; genus Gaultheria; species Gaultheria prostrata. The sequence continues at coordinate 20,268 of JAXBDA010000612.1, read as the reverse complement.
GCAAAGAGTAGATTGTGGCCACATGGTTTAAGATTGGGGGCACAAGGTTTTTGTTTGCGGGGAATTTAGTGTGCGACCATGGATATATAAGCTTGCGGCCGCCGAGGCAAAGATTGCCGCCAAGTGGTATATGTTTGCGCCCTCAAATGCCTTATCATCCGTCCAAACCAACGCTCATTCTTCCAAAAGGAGAAAAATTTGGGTGCCGAGCAGGTATTGTACATGTGGTGTCGAGCGTGCATCTCAGCCGTCTAAAAGTGTTTTAGACAGCACAGATTTCTCCCAATAGTTCACCTCTCTCTCTCCCCTCTATTTCTCTCTTTAAAATCTGGATCGTTCAAAACACTTTTGGACAGCTGAGATGTGCACTCAACACCATTTCACCCATACCTCTGGCACCCAAATTCTTATCGTCACAAAGGGTCGGTAGTTGGTTTTGAGGGTTTGACAACTATTTTGCTCACCGTACAGCTGAGATCGAACCAGTTCCCGACGTCGACGTCCTCCACCACAGGCGACCACCACCACCGGCGGCCACCACAGCCCCGAAACAGAGTGAAATACATAATGAAGTCCAGATAAATCCCAAGAAATCTGATCCAATAGAAATCAAATCTGGTCTATGTATCCAAAAAATATGAATGAGCCTGAAATCACCCAAAAACATTTAGCTATCAACATGATTAGAAACAAGGTAAAGCCAGCCCTACTGCCTCCACTGCATTAGGCTTTGAAATTCTCTGAAATTGCAAAGAAATTCAAAATCAAAACAGAAATGCTTTGAATATTTTTTTTCCTTGTTTTATCTCCACAGTACTCTGAATCTTCTTAAACAGAAGAATCAAACCCAACTTTTTACATCAGAAATTAACTCGTCTTGATCGTGATATGGGTACAGATCTGTACCCAAATAACCCAAACAATCTGATTAGAAGAAATGGGTACAGAAAAGTGAATCGATTTTCATAAGTAAAGAGGGTTTTTTTTTATTGAATTTCGATTTCTATTTACAGTCCCCCTTTCTTGATTCTGATTTTTCATGTATTCTTCTGATTCTTTTGATGGTAACAATACTAAATTGAAAAGAATATACTTCTCTTTATAAATTTCCAAGTATTTCCATATATATACTACCCCATTCTTTTGGTTTTCTGGGTTTTATGGATTTCTGGGTTCATCCCGGCGCCGGAGTCGACGAGGAAGAAAACGAAGAAGAACAAGGTAGAACAAGGAGGAGAGAGAAGATCGTATCACTGGGGGAGGAGAGAGACTGTAAGTTCCTTATTTTTGATTGACTAATTCCGTGACGTTTCCATGTAATTGAAATCCTGTTTAGATGCTTGTTAGTTTATTGAGTGGTGAGGAATCGAAGACAGTAATCAGCGCCTCAATCTAAGCGTGCTATCAATGCCTATATCATTGGGTTGAAGATTTGTAACGCCAAAGGAAATCCGGACAACAAGGTTAAATAGGTCGCTCAAGCCAACTGGAGAGACCGCTCAAGCGAGCAAGAAGATTCGATACATACAGGATCGGCGTGTTACAACAGTAAAGGTAAATTGGTCGCTTGAGCCACCTGAAGAGATCGCTCAAGCGAGCAAGAAGATTCGATACATACAGGATCGGCGTGTTACAACAGTAAGGGTAAATTGGTCGCTTGAGCCACCTGAAGAGACCGCTTGAGCAAGCCATGTTAGGTCAGAAAAATCTATATAAAGAGCACGTTTCATTCTTTCATTAACCCTAGCCGCCAGAACGTCCATAGTGAGAGAAAAAGTTCGTGGAGACTATCAAAACACATGTGGGTTGATTTCTTGAGAGATTCAATGAGGTCGTAGGATCTTGATGCTTGCATAATCTCTCTCAAGGTGGTTTGTTTATCTTCTACAACATCTAAAGTTCTTTGAAGGAGTTCAAAGATGATTGGAGGATGATCTAAAGGAGAAGTCCTGCGTAGATCAAAGATTCGAGGAGTCGAGTCTGGATGAGCATCTATTAGAGCAGTTCATGAGGAGTCAGCAAAGAAGTTCTTAGCCAATATTGAAGGAGTTCATAGCGTGGTTGTAAGATACTCTTTGTTTCCGCGTTTTGTGTATAGTGCTCTCTTCCCTCCCGTGGTTTTTTCCCCGCCTTGGGATTTTTCCATGTATATCTGTGTGTCATGCTTGCTATTTAATTATTGTGTTTATTGTCTTGCTAAATCACATAGATTAGGGTTTTATTAAATTAATCGGCAAATTAATTTATTCACCGTAGTAGTAAATCAAGAGGCGATCCGATTTTTATTTTTTCAGAGACGAGGGATGGGGGAGAGAGGTTTTCAATTTTTTTTCTTCTTTTTTTATGGTCAGACCAGTGGGGCCCACTAACACATGGCATGGCTCTTAGCTTGACACGTGCGTTGTGTGGTTTGTGGTGTGGTTTGCTTGTGTGCCTCTAGCACGATTCGTTTCTGTATAACTACTCCATAGATACATGCATACATACAGTCCAATTGTTAGAATTCTGATTCCTTTTCATGGTAGCTTGAAAAAGTTCAAACAAAAAATTATAACAATTCTTTAGTCCCGCCGGAACATCTCGGTTTTCACGTGCTCCTTACATTCTGTTTTGTTATTAGATGCATAATCTTGAGCTTGAAGCCTCAATACACTGGGATAAGATCTTATACTTGGATTGCCTTTCCTGGTTGCTGGAATGCTCAATCAAAAAAATACAATTTTTTCCAATCCCCCTTGATTTTCTCTTATATAATTGAAGCTTCACCTCTGAATGTGTTTGTTTTAGAGAGGCATAACAAGAGAGACATGGAAGGAGAAATATGGAAGGAGAAATAAGTAGAGAGGAAGAAGAGTAGCCCAGGCCCAATTGGAAATATGGAAGTATATATTTGGGTATGTAGATATGGCTGTGGTAAAATGTACTATTAAGCTTGGTATACCCCGCTGTCCTCGAAACCCGTGACGGCCCCACGAAACTCTCTGACCTATCCTCCGCCCTCAGATGCTCCTCCTCTGCCCCCCACCGCATCATGAGGTTCTTGGTGCACCGTATAACCTTCAAAGAATGTCCTGTCGGATACCTCCAAACGCCACTGTCACGCCTCCTCGGGAAAAAAATAGCGAAAAAAGCATGGTGGATTTCGTGTTATTCGAGAGCAGTCTGGTGATGCTCGGCCCGTGGCACGCTTTAAGTGCTCATGTTGTGGTCAATGAGAGCCCGGCATTTGAGTTGACTCACGGTGAAGACATGTGGAGGCATGCTGCGGAGAATCCTGCCGACAGCAAGCTCATCAATGACGCGATGGCTTGCGATGCTAGGGTGGGTGTGCCGGCGATAATTGAAGGGTGTCCGGAGGTGTTTGATGGGGTAGAGTCAGTGGGGGATGTAGGTAGCGCAAAGATACTGCGAAGAGCATTTGAGGTATATTGTTAAGAAGCCACATGAACCAAGTAGGAGTCAGACCCACATTGCCTATTTAGAAGGGAATTGCCAATAGAGTAGGTATAAAAGAAGAAATTGGAGTGCTGCATGAAGTATCTTTGCGCTTGGGGCAATGACGCAGCTAGTGAGGTAATAACCGAGGCGCGTCAATTGCTGGTTGAAAACTATTTCCAAACCCCCTCTTCGGCCTGGGTTCAGCCTTGGCCGTTGAGAATTTCTGGAAGGGCCTCCCCTAACGGGGTTAAGCCCTACAATTCCTAGTAAAAAACTGTGGTCAACGAAAAATTGGATTTCTGATGTTTTGGGTTTCTTTCACAAAACACACCCAATTCGGTGGGTTTACTTTCATGTTCAGTTCAATAAAATAACGCACTAAAGACATCGACCACTAACTCAGTCCAACTCATAAAACACACCAACTCAGTATCGTCGAACAATTGACCTCTCAACTCAAACACCAACTCAGTCCTGCGGGACAATTGACCCCTTCTACAACTCAGTACCGCGGGACAATTGACCCCCAGAAGGACTCGAGCACTACCCCCAAAAGGACTCAACCACTAACTCGTAAAACGACTCCGATCACTTATGCAGGGGAGACAATTGTCCTAGAAGGAATGCGAAGAGCATTTGAAACAAACTTTTTTCAGAACTCTGCAGTGTAGGGAGAGTCTCAACACTGTTAAGGAGTTACTACTATTTTTTCACCAGCAATCAAACTCGACAGATCAGTAATTTTTTTTCAGAAGTATCAAACCGCGGAAAAGGTGGTCGGGCGGGTGAAATTTTCTGAAGGGGAAAAATTAAACAAAATAGCAAAAAATGAGAGCACACGAGATCAACAAAAATATGATTTAAATTTTTGGGCCGAACACAAAATTTACTGAAGAATACCGTGTGTTCGCCGCTACAAGTGGCATACACCCATTTTTGGAGGGGTCCTTCCCTTGGTTAGGACTCCCTATCAAACCAAGTCTGAAATTTCCGCTCTAATTTTACAGTCATTCTTGAATTCATGTTCTGAATGGAAATCCATGGTGGATCGAAATTTTTGGGCCGAATATTTTTTAGTTTCAGTCGTTGGTTACTTGAAATTGGTGCGACAATGTATTATCTGGATACTTTACCCACTGTTTGAGCAAGTTATTTTTTCGCCACGAATGTACTTCAATATTTGCCTTTAGTTCTTAAAATTACATGCGACATAAGCATTAGAAGTCAAATTTTAAATGCATTTAATACAAAAGTGGAGTGCAAAATCAATTTTCCATTTTGAAATATGAGAATCGGAATATATCAAGCACTTGGCGAGTAAAAATTGAATAACTAAGCCGAGAGTCACTGGATCGATGGGTTTAGACTATATTTGGGCTAACTTGTTTGAAAATTTGAGCAACCAAAAAGTCCATATATTGGGGGAAAATGTAGAAATATTTGTTGGTTGGGCTTATTATATGCTACCTATATATTAGCCGAAGAGTTAAAGACAAATTAAGTTAGCCCAAAAAAGTATCTTCTCCCCAAAGCCAATTTTTGCAAAATAAGCAAAAAAAAAAAAAAAAAAACTCCCAATAAAAAAAGAAGAGAGAAAAGGAGAAGCATTTCGCCGAAATTTCAAGTTCAAGGAAGAGAGAAAATGAGAAGCGTTTAAAAATTGTTATATAAAAGTTGTTGGTAGCGATACGAACATGGCTCATTGATGAAGACGGTTCACTATGGAGGAAAAGAAATATGGAGTACTAGCTATTTCACTTAACGAAAACCTACCCAATACAATAAAACTGATAAAACAAGATCGATACGGTTGTTGAAAATAAGATTTAGAGAAATTACGAAGCATGGTAAAAGAACAAAGAAACTTTATGTGTTGAGGTACATGTGACTATTGATTTTTTTTTTTTATAAATAACTCTGATGATAGTATTTCAATAAGTTTGTAGCATCTTCAGAAATAAGTACATACCGATATTTGCATTTCCTTGCTTTTTCTTGTGCCTCAACAAATTATCCAGCTTAAATAGTAATGTGCCCCAATTTTACTACTATATTATATAGTGACAAATTTTGATAAGTATTTCCTACGATAGCAAGTCAAATGTGATCCAATTACTAAATGTACTTCATTTTCCATGTTTGGATTCATTAATGTGTAAAATCCATCCTTCTGGTTTTGCAACTTGCCCTGCTGGGGAAGACTTTTTTGCCAAAAACCAAAAGAAAAAAGGCCCTGCACGGCTGCACGAAGAGCACGTTCCACTCAAACAGTTGAGTATCAAGCCAAAAACAATTTTATTTTAATCACTGGATGTTTGATCAGTCCGGACGCACTATGACTAATTCTAAAATTCTAAAGTTAGATAAAATGCCGAAAAAAAAAAAACCCAGTTGTGATGTTAGATACAGCAAATCTGCTCATGTTTGTGGCTAGAGGAAATTAGAGGAATCACGTCGTCGTTGGAGCTCATCATCCCACCTTAGTTGCCGCTGCTTGGTGCCACCACAGCCGTTGCTGGAGAACCCACATATCCATCTCTTAGGCTGATCAGATCCGATTTGAAAAATCAAATTTGGGTTACCACCATTAAAAAATAATGGGATAGGTAGGAGAACTTCTCTCACCAGGACAAGAATGTCCCATCACACGACACAACTATTGAACAAATCTTTAGTATGCACAAGGTTTTAAAAGTTTGGCCATAGTGAGATTCAACCTCATGAGCCCTTAGAGCATCTCCACTCCTTCATCAAATCTTTCATCAAATTCAAATTTGAGTAAAAATCACCAAAAACTCCACTCCACTCCTTCACCAAATTTGGTTTTACTCAAATTTTACTCAAATTTTGAAGGTCATTTTCTCTCCCTTAGATTTACAACAATGTCATTAATGAGGTTTTTACTCCAAGAATGAAAAAGTCTTTTTTTAAATTGTCTCAGGTTAACCATTCTAACAATTCTTAAAGTCAAAACTGCATAAAGAGTTGCGTGAAGCGATGTTGGAATTCGTCCGAGTTACGGGCAATCTAACTCGGAATTTCCTGCATTTCCAAAAAGAAAAAAGAAAAAAAATGAAAGTCTCCCCCAGAGCAAGTTGCAAAACCAGAAGGGATGCATCTTTATTAAGGCAAAACAAAAAATTCCGGGTATCATGGCTAGGATCCCTCCCTCGGACCCAGAGCGAGCTAATTCACAAATATTAGAAAACCTTTAGCATATCTGTACATCATCAGCAATGCTGGGGTGTTTGGGAGCCTACTTTTCAGCTTTTCATTTTCAATTTTTTGGCTTTTTGAATTATGGCCAGAATGAGTTTTGAATTTAGGAGGAGTGTTTGAGAGAAACGTGCAAAATGCATTTTGAAATTGAGAGGAAATGGAAAATGAGAAGTAGAATCCCAAAAGGAGCTCCCAAGCTCATTTTGGCTTTTGGCCTGGAAGATCAAAAACGGAGAATGCATTCTCCTCTAATGAATTTTCAAGAGTGTCGGCCAAACAGGAAGAAGCAGAAAATGAGAATGCCAAAATGCAAAAACTCGGCGCCCAAACAGCCCCTATATATCCAAAAAATACATCTAAGATTTGCTCAGAATTTACCCGAATGTCCCCAAGTGAATCTAGGTAGGGATGACAATGGGTCGGGTCGGTTCGGGTATTGCCATATCCAAACCCATTATCCGAAACTAGATGGATACCCAAAACCGAACTGAAACCCGAACGGGTAGGGGAAATTGAAACCATAACTGAACCAATCGGGGATCAGTTGGGTTCGGGTACTCCCTGTTAAATTAGAAAACAAAATAATTATGAATGAAATTCAAATATGAAAATCTGTTAAACTGGAAACGCCACAGATCCGTCAATTAAAAAGGAAAGCAAATATGCATCTAGGTATTTTAGATGCAAAACTAATATACATCTAAGTAGAAATTCAATGCATTGAAACTACACACAAGTTAAATTTCTACATATGAAGGGTAATTTTGTAATTACACATATCCGGTTTGGTTCGGTTCGGGGAACGGTTCGGTTATCAGCTCAAACCAGGACCGAACCGAATCCGTTCGGTTATCTCACATCCCATACCATACCCACACCCACGGAGAATATTTCGGTTATGGTTCGGGTATCCATCGGTTCGGTCGAGATTACCATCCCTAAATCTAGATCACTGATTTCCAATTCTGGGCAATATTCTGGGTAGATTTTCTGGATACTTAATTAAACTTTCCCGTAAATGATATAGTCAACGGAGATTTCCCTTTCATGGATCTCTTGATACGAATCTTAATTGGTTGTTTATTACATCTAACACAGAAAATTAATTAATCAAATAGCCAAGGTGGCGTGTAGATGTCGGTAAAAAATAATACATGAACATTTAACATGATTGAATTTTTTTCTAATTGATGGATGTGGTGCTGTCAAAGAAAAAGTATATCTTGAAAAAATAATAAATAAAAAATTGTCAAACAATTTAAAGATCCTAAATTGCTTGCCTCTTTTGGAATTAGCGTTTATATTTTTCAAATTTTTTTACACCAATTTAAAGATCTCATTCAGTAGAAAAAATGGTGTAAATTTTTTTCTAAAAACAATTCTCATAAATACATCATTTTTGCATGCAAAATGCACGCTTCTCCAAAAGAGACAAGCAATATAGGACGGAGGGAATATTTATTTTGGTGTTTAGTGTTATATTTTTCTAGGGGAGTGAAGTAAATATTATTGCAAAAGACGACCCCAAATGGAGAGAACAAGACTTTTATCTCTAGTATTTTTTCCTAGGGGGACGTCACGTATATTCAATCCAAAAGCGGATCAAATTACATTTTTTCTTATGAAAACACTGACCCATATGAAATTTATTGACTAGCTAATCAATAGCTTTGGGAAATTTAACATGGTTTTCAAATGGAATTTGTAATCAGATCAGATCAGGTCAAATCAAATCCAAATCCCATACATCGTTAAGAAAATTATCCAGATCCAAGTTTTTTTCCGTATAACATTAGGAGTTTCGAAAATGATAGGATTCAAATTTACTCCTGTCCATTAACAGACTTATTTACAAGTGACTATTAATTTAGCAATGACATGAAAACGGTAATTAAAATCCCGTAGACAGGATTTGGGGTTCCCGTAGTGACCAAAGTCACTACACCCAGTAGTGACTTCAATTGTGGGCCCCAGGGGCGGAGGGAACTAGAGACAAATGAGGTCAGTTGACCCCACCGACCCCAAAATTTATGTAGGGATGGTTGTAATTTTACCCACATTTTTACTATTTTGACCCCACTTTACATCTCCTATTTGCCCCAACTATTTAAAAGGTTTGGTACTTAGAAAAATAAGGGGGCAAAATAGAGAACCCTTGACACAAAATTCCCAAATGTCTCCAAGTTTCTACGCTTTCCCTCTCTGCCAAAAAAACTCCATGGTTTCACTATTGATCTCCCTTGGTGAATCGTGCACAGTTCAAATTTTGACCTCCCTTATCAAAAATCCTGGCTCCGCCCCTGGTGGGCCCTCTATAATTTGTATTTGGTATCGGAATCGTTCATTTTGTCGAAAATGTTGAGTAGATCATTCATGTAAATAAGGGCCCACAATGGTCGAATACCATTTATTTTAGGAAAATGGATGGCCAATATCATTTCGATAACAAATTGTAAGAAAAATTTGTCTCAATTGTGTCTACAATCTCCCATAATCATACTTTTTGTACCCATAATGTGCTCAACATTCCTGAAAAATGAAAGATTCCGATCCAAAATTAAGATTTCAGAGAGCCCAAAATTGAGGTCACTACAAATAAGGACTTCTACTCCCGTAGACAACTTGTATTTCAACATTTCTAATAGAAAGAAGTGTTTGTGAGTCATACGTGAAGTGGGTAAAGAATGATTTTTTTAGGCTGCTCAAAAAAACCGGTGAACCGTGAATCCGGTCCGGACCAAACCGATCCGCATGTTTTGGATTTTAACCGTGGATTAATGGTCCGGACACGGATTCAAAAAATAAAAAACCGTGACTCGCGGTCCGGACATGAATTTTGATTTTGAAACCGTGGATTAACCGATCCGGACCGTGAGATTTTTATTATATATAATTTTTTTAAAAATAAATATATATGTATAGTTAAATAATTTTATCACTTCTATAAATATTGTCAATTTGGTATTTTGATATGAAGGGTTATATTGTTATCATCTATAAAATCTAGGAGTAAATTGTTATATAGAAGTTCTGCCTTTGTTTGTGAACTGAAACTATCTACTAGGATAAGTTTGTAGTCTTGATTTCTTGATGGGTTTCTATTTCTGCTAGTGCCTTTGTTTGTGCATGTGTTTGGGAACTAGAACTATCTACGTACTAGTATAAGTTTGTAGTCTTGATTGCAATTGTTTCTATTTCAGTATTTCTGCTAGTGCATCTGTTACTTGATTTTCTTCATGTTATTATTGTAGGGTATGAACATGGGCAGAATTTGAAATTGAGTTGATGATTTCTTTTTTAGATTAATAAGTTGAAAATCCGTGGACAAATTCGTGACTCACGGATCGAATTGGAACCGAACCGTGAGACTTTTGGATTGGACACGGATTTTATTTTCAAAAAACCGTGACTCGCGGATTAGGATTGGATTTATGTCAATCCGGACCAATCCGGAAAGTGAGCACCCCTAGATTTTTTCTCGTCAATGTTGATGAGAACATTCGATTACCCTTGCCAGCAAACTCTTAGGCCACTGGGGGTTACGTCTGGTTGTTATTTCTAGGGTCTTGAAATTAGTTGAGGTACGTGCAAATTAAGGACATGGGGTTCCCATAGTGAGCTAAGTCACTACATCCCCGTAGTGACCTCAATTGTGGGCTTTCTGAAATTTTCATTTGGAATCGGAACCGTTTATTATTTTAGAAATGTTGAGCACATTATGCATGCAAAAAATTATGATCTTCGAAGATTGGTAGACACACAATTGAGACAAATTTGTCTTACAGTGTATTCTCCAAATGATGTAAGTCATCCATATAAATTATCCGAACATATGGTTATCACTATCCAATTAATTTGATTTTTTACATGAATGATCTACTCAACATTCCCGACAAATTATACCGTTCTGATCCCACATATTGATTGTAGATGACCCACAATTGAGGTCACTACAGGTACCCAATCCGCAAATTAACCCGTACACATCTAGTTATAATAAAATATTGTTGATAAGATTAAGAACATCAACCTTTTTCTATAACCCCTAAATATGACTTTCTAAAAGCTATTCTACAGCTAGGATTACTCACTATTGGTGACGGTTGCTTTTCTCCAGATTGGTTGGATTCTTCAGACTTCTCCTTAATTATTATTGTTTTGGTCAAATACCCTTTAAAATTTCCATGTGAGTGACGGTAGTTAGTACTTACTATTTAGAAAAATGTTTAAAAAGGAAAAAAAAAACACAATTAACACCAGCTAATTTGTCCCTAACCTCAAAGGCAAGTTTCCTCCTCCTTCCCTCCAGTTTTCTCTCTCTATAAGAACAGAATACCCAATTCTCTATCATCAAAATCAGTTAAAAACTCCCTTTCCTTAAATTCAAGAACAAAAAGATCACTTCTTTCGAAACCCCTGTCATGGTTTGTCTGCCTCCTCACTCTGTTTTTCATACATGGATATACATACATACATAAATGCAAATCCTACCTGTATAACTTTCATCATCTTTTCTCCGTGCCTCACCTTTTAAAAAATATTCTCTTTCTTTGTTTTTTTTGGGTCTATTAACAGGCTTATGAAATTGGAAGAGTCAGATATGAAGAGGTTAGTCCAGTTCAATTAAGGGGGGTTTTTTTTTTTTCCTCCGATTCCCAATCGATTTTTTCCTAAATACTTTTCAACGAATTAGGAATTACCCAGTAATTAGCTTTTTTTTTTTTTGGAAAAAATTATGCAGGAATTCGTACTCAATTCGAGAGGAATGAAGCTTTTCACGTGCAGATGGCTGCCTTCTAATTGTGAACCGAAAGCTTTGATCTTTCTCTGTCATGGTTACGCCATGGAGTCCAGCATCTCAATGAAAGGTATTATCTTTCTCTTACAGGTATAATTGTTATGACGGAATACGAAAACAAAGGGAAAAAACAATGCAATCAGATAAGAATACGAAGGATTTCATGTTCGATTCCTTTTGCTAGCAAACTCTTGGGGTCACTGGGTTATGGCGGTCGTTATCTCCAAAGCTCTGGGATTAATCGAGTTGCGCACAAACTAACCCGGACATCCGGTTATTAACTAAAAAAAGAACACCAAGGTTTTATGTGGTTCGGATAAGCCCTACATACTCGGACACAAAGCAGAGGAATCTAACTATTCATTAGGACAATATAATTAGCCAGAAATATATCTAAAGTCTTTCAAAAAATGAAAAAAAGTCGCACACCTCCGAAGTATAGGGAAAAAATCAATTTTAACAAATTGGGTCGGACGATTAATTGGTTGGGGGTATAATCATAATCCGAGTTGAATTCAAGACAACCCACAAAACCCATTAACAAATTGGTTAAGGAAAAGATTCGATCTCAACAAATTGGTTCGTGCGATTTAATTGGTTTGGTTGGTTGGTTTTGTGATTCAAAAATCTCCAAACGAATCTACGTGCAATGAAATGAAATGAAATTATAAATGCACATGAATTAGAGGTTGAAATTGGGTAGGTGTTTATGGAAACAGGGACAGGAACAAGGCTAGCAAAAGCAGGATATGGAGTTTATGGAATGGATTATGAAGGGCATGGGAAATCTTCAGGGCTTCAGGGATATGTCCCTAACTTCGACGATGTTGTTACAGACTGCTCTGATCATTACACAAGAATCTCTGGTTAGTTTCTTGATTTCTCACTTTTTCCCTTCTTCATGACAAGTTGTTTGGGTGCCTAAAATTGCTGGGGAAAACAGAGTTATTCTAAATTCTAAGCCGCTGAAAGAATTTAAGCCTAGTTTGTCAATTGATTTTTTTAAAATTTGAAAGAATTTAGGCCTAGAATATTCATAATTAAATATATATTTTTGGGGTTATTGGCAGTGGTGGACACAGAATTTGTGTCTAGCAGGGGCTAACTCACGTGTATTTTTATATTCATAATTAATATATATTTTTATAAGTATATATCGCTACTTACGAGGTCCAAAGAAGAGACGATATTGTGTGCATGTTCGTAACCACTGTTTGATTTGTACACGCAAACTAAAAAATGATTGATGAATTAAAGTTTAAGAATTTGTCCCCGTACATATAGAAATTTTACAATTTTTTTTTAATCAAGGAACTTGCAGGGGCCAATCTCATCGAAATTTTTCTTAATTAACCTGAAAATTAGTGTAATTCACGAGGATGCTTGGAGTTGTGCCCGATATCCAACGACCGGGCCGCTGCACAACAGAGGGTTTGCAGGGGCCTAACACACAGAGGATTTGCCCGGTCGTTAACTCTAGGATCCCGATATCCAGTTATAAAAAATAAAATAAAAAAGACTATAGTTTTTTTGTTTGGATTGAACATAATAGGAAATGGTTGTTTTCCTTTCTTTTAAGTTTATGGAGGAAAAAATAGAATTTTATGAGTTTTACCAGTAGTTATGGTTATATTCATGGGGGAATTTAAAATTTTTGGGGGTGTTTATAATTGTTGAATTTGGAAATTGGTGAACAGAGAAGAAGGAAAACAGGAAGAAGTTGAGAATTTTGATGGGAGAATCAATGGGAGGAGCAGTGGCACTTCTGTTGCACAGAAAGAAGCCTACCTTCTGGGACGGTGCAGTGTTGGTTGCACCCATGTGCAAGGTGTGCATCTCTCTCTCTTTTGACCTTTTTGTTTGTTTAACCCATGAGGAATAAGTGGGAAACACCTTTTTTTTTATATATATAGTTAATTAGACATCCTATACAAATAATATCATTATGATTTTATCCTATGAGATTTGAATACTTATGATTTCATCTTGAGATTTAAAGAAACCTCAAAACAACATTTCTCTCTCCTAATGTCTTAACATTTCTCTCCTAATCCTTTCTAATTTATCTCAATCTCTTTCTCTCTCCTATCTTGAAAAATCTCTCTTTCCTAATCTTATAAGTCTCTCTCCTAATCTTCTCACACCTAAAATCTAAAAAAGAAATAATTGAAAAGAAATAATCATGATATTTTATCCTAAAAACACGAGTCATGAGAAATTGATTTCATGCACTTTTGTCGTAATCCACCATGTTTTTTACCATAATAAATTTCGGTACCATGAAAACCAAAGTCATCTCATGACCATCTGCATTCTGAAACCAAGAAAAATAGATGTCTAATGCTCATATTGGCGGGAAAAAAGGAATTAATAATCATAACATGATATATTTCTGAATAATACAAGTGTAAATAAATGAACTAAGAAACATGACACATTATATGCACCATAAAAAATAGATATATGTAGTCCAAACATAAAAGTCAGATTGATATAAAAAAATCACAAAAACATGGTAGATTAATGCACCACAAAAAAATTATGAAAAAATAATGAAACATATGGTAGATTAATGCACCATAAAACCACAACGTACCCAAGCCAAAACCATGAAAAACATGATAATCAAATTAACCATAATTAATACTATGTAAAAAATCATGAGCAACGAATACACCATGAAACATGGAATCAACTCTATACACTAATAAACTATACTCAATGTACGATTCAGCTAACATGGTATACGAATAAACCATCACTCCTAAAAACATGCAAAAACCCACAAATCCCTTACAATTCTCGCAAAAACATTGAAAACATAAACTCATTCATTCCAAAAAAATACCGAGATTAACAAGAGCTGGAACCCACCACCACCATTTGAATTGGAAAAAAAATAAAAATAAAAACACGAAATAGGTTAACCTAATGGATTACACCAGTCGTGACATGATTATACCATGGATGTAGCATGAGTGGCGACCACTCCTTACCCTTCAGTGGCTACCAATGGTTCTATTAAAGCCTTATTGGCAACAAACACCTTGGCAGTCAATGTCCTCCTTCTCCTCCTCCTCTGGCTGCGCTCTTCCCTTTCGATCTCCGGCCTTTTATCTCCAACCGCCCTCGCTATGAGGTGGCGGCGGCGGCGCTCTGTCACCACCATCTCCGTGTAACCACCATGATCTAGATAGAGAAGAAGAGTGATTTTAGAGTTCTTTGAAAATAGAGTGAGAGCTGAATCACATTTATGGTGTTGACTTGAAAAAGGGAATAAGATGAGTAACTGATTCCCATTAAGAAGGGAATACTCCGTCTGTGTATTATGATCCCGGATATTTAGGAACCCATAAAGTGGTTCCGTAAAACTAATTAAGAAAATATCTAATTGTAAGATAGACAATAAAAGATTAATAATGAAATTAATAAGGGCACAATGGTCCGATTATCCATTTACAAGATGAAATCATAACTATTCAAATCTCACAGGATGGAATCATAAGGATAATTTTGGTACAGGATTCATAATTAAAATTCTCTTCTTTTTTTTTGGTTTGGTAGCCATTTCTACACAGAAGAAATTGACAAATGTATGTTGTTGATTTTCTTTGCATTAATTAACAGATAGCAGATGATATGAGGCCACCAGCAATTGTGGTTAATGTTTTCACAAAGCTCTGTCGTTTAATTCCTACATGGAAAATCATCCCCACTCAAGATATTATTGATGTTGCTTTTAGAAACCCTGAAGTCAGACAAGAGGTATGAACATTTATTTTCTTTCCAACCTTATTCGGCAACTTATACAATTTCAAAAATTGATATTGTCACGGGTTTGTGTTTAATTTTCAAAATTATCCAAGGTAATGAGATTAAACATGACTTATTTTCATTTGAGGACAGATTCGATCAAACCCTTATTGCTACAAAGGTCGGCCGCGCCTTTTAACCGGAAATCAGCTTCTAACTGTCAGCTTAGATCTGGAGCAAAGACTTCAAGAGGTTCATTTCAAACTCTTAAAACAAATTTTTTTCCTAATTTTCTAGCCAACCAAAAGAGACTCGCCTAATAAATAACTCATTTCTTGTTTTAGGTTTCAATACCGTTTTTAATAGTCCACGGGGCAGATGACAAGGTGACTGATCCATCAGTGAGTAATCTGCTCTATGAATCAGCATGTAGTACCGATAAGAGTTTCAAGTTGTATCCGGGGATGTGGCATTCCCTCACCTACGGAGAATTACAAGAAAACATTGACACTGTTTTTGAAGATGTTACAGCTTGGTTGGATGATAGAGTTACCAAGAGAGAGACACAGTTGGAGCATGAACAGAAGCTTGAGAATGATGACTTTCTCAAGGGCAAATCCGGAATAGAAACTATTTAGACTATCGAAGCTGAAACTGAGCTTCCATTGGGTTACCAATGGACATGGAGAAAGCTTCCTATTATAGTTTTTATTTTTGTATATTTTCGTACTAGCAATGTTAGGGATGCAGATCTAGAAGTAGATGTGTCCGGAACCACGTGATGCAATTGGGTTCTACATGATGCATGTGCGATCTGCAAAGTAGCCCAACAAATGTGCATGACACAATTGGGTTCTACATGATGCATGTGCGACCGGCAAAGTAGCCTAACAAATGTGTCTGACGTCATTTACAGACATTTGTATCCAAACAATGGTCATTCTCTTTACTCTGTAGAAGGGATTAAACTCCACGTTACACCAAATATGAAAGTGCCTTATTCATTCTTTCTACTTTTGGTAGAGAAGATAATCTGCGGCAAGCAACATCCATCCAATAAAAGAATAACCATCAATATCAACACAACAACGATAAATCTACCTAATGCAAATAAAAGCATAATTGTACTTTAAAATTTGCCTTTATTGCTTAAAATTACACGCGACATAAGCATTTGAAGTCAAATTTTAAGATGCATTTATACGAAAGGGAAGTGCAAAATCAGTTTTCCATTTGAAATATGAGAATCAGAATCAAGCACTTTGGGAGTTAAAACTGAATAACTACGCCGAGAGTCTCATAGTTTGGATTGGCGAGTGTAGACAATGTTTGGGCTAACTTGTTCGAATTTTTTAGACTTTTAGAGCAACCAAAAAGTCCATATATTTGGGCTAAATGTAAAATAATTTTTTTGGTTGGACTTTTGCTGCCTACACATCAGCCAAAGTGTTAAACACAATTAAGTTAGCCCACACAAATATCTTTTACCCAAAGCCAATTTTTGCAAAATAAGGAAAAAAGAAAAAAAAGAAACTCCGAAAAAGCTAGTCCAAACTCCCCTTAATGATCGAACTTTCTTTTTTGATAGAATTAATGATAAAACTTTAATCACAACCTTCACTGCATGGCATAAGGTATGCAGAGCTTAAAACCAAAAAATAAGGTATGCAGTGCCGCAACGTGGCCCAGACCAATGTATGGGCCTGAACTTCATTTCCAAGCCCACCTAAACATAAGTTTGAGCCTGTCCAAATAGCCTACCAATTGACACTCCTTACATTTTTTTTTTGAATAACTGGCAATCCATTCATTCAATAAAAGCCCGAAGGCTATTACAGATGTCATCAAAAGATACAGGGATGAGCCAAACACTATCCAATCTTAGACCCAAGGCACCTACTGCAGAGGCAGGCACGACTAAACCGAAGGTACTTAAGAGCCCGTCGCAGACAAGACAATGGAGAGTCAAAACAGCAGACACCCAGCTCAAACCCTAAAATTAAGCGCATGAGAAATCTGGACCCCGTAACTACGTCCTCAGTGCCACACCGGCTGAAAGTGGCCCGATATAACAACACGCAACCACAATCACAGGACGCCACCCAATGGCAAACCCTCGCTGGCACGCAAGGTTTTGACCTTAAGGAGCATCACGCCGGCAACATATTGCGCCGTCCTCTTGGCCACGGTGGGCAAGATGTAGTCTGAGCAAGCAAACCCCAACAGACCACGAACAACCTACCACCACACAGCCACCAGCGACCACCACAACTGGCGGCTGGGATCTACCCCTGCCGATCTGTTGGGTCCAACCCGTGTGGGCCGGAGAGGTCTAAGGCCCAAGGTTTGCTAGGGTTTCCTATCGAATAACCCTAGGCCTATATATACTCTTGTTGTCCTCTTTATTGAGTGTGTGGTAGCACAATGTGAGCGGGACAGGCTGAGAGTGTGAGAGGGGGGGCCGGTTGTGGCGCCCCGGAGAGGTTTTTTCAACTTGTTATTGCGTGTAAATATCAAGGGAGTTTTTTCTCAATATTCTTGTGTGCGTTTGTGTGTGACCCGGAAAGCACAACAAACTGGTATCAGAGCTCATGTGGAGCGAGGGGTTGCCGGATTCGCACTCGAAGCGTACGGATTCAAGAAGGGAAGAGAAAACGATGTTAGTCAGAGTTTTCGCTCATGAGGTTTTGTTCGTCTTGATGAGACGAGTCCAACGGAGTGCTCGGAGTTGAGTTTCGTCACCGGAGTAGGCCGAAAAAGTGATTTGAAGGGCGGCGGGCGGAGGCGGAGGCGGTTTGGTGGCGGATGGTCTGTTGAGTCGTGATCTAGCCAAAAATGATTGGAAAGATGATCGGAGAATAGGGTTATGATCGGAATCAAATGACGATGACAGTGGTACATGACCGGTCGCCGGATGCTCCCACAAGCGCCGCTAGAGTGGCGGCTCGTCCGATCCACTCGCGGCGTGAGCCGCATGCGCCAGTCAGAGGAAGATGGCGATGAGTCAGGCGCTGAGTCGGCGCCACGTTGGATGGTCAGCGGCCACGTTAGCCGGTCAACGCTAACGTCGCAGCCACGTCAGGTGGTCAGACCGAGGGTTCAAAAGGGTTAGACGGGTCAAAAGGTCCAGATCAGAGGGTTCAAAGGGTTCAGACGGGTCTGGGTTCCCGGTCAAAAGGGAGGGGTCATGTCCGGGTTCAAGGGTCAGACCACCGATTCAGGTTTTTCCGGAGGAAGCCGGCCGGTTTGCGGCGGTTCAGACCGGATTAGACCGGTCACGGCTCGCGGACGACTCAGTAATGGTTTTTTGGCCGGTTCATTCTGGTTCTCGACTCGGTTTTTCGTTCTGGATTCAACCACGCGCTCTGTTTTTCGTGTTGAGGCTCGGAAGTATGTGTTATTGCTGGATTGAGCCGAATTTGAGCATTCAGAGGCGTTTTGGGTTGTGAGGAGGTTGTTCCTAGCTAATTGGACAGTTCCGGATTCACTGGTGGGCTTGGATTTGATTGATTTGAGCCGGATTTTGCAGCCCTAGACACATCCGGAGAGATTTAGGAGGATCGGACACGGTCAGGTCAGTCGGATGGTATGTGGTTGAGTCGGAGGCAAACCAGGGATGATCAGTTGCGTTTGACAAGTAGGGATACACTCTTTCGGGTTATTGTACTCTGGTTTGGGGGTGCATGGATGCTCGTTTGGTTAGTGACAACAGGCGCTTGCAGGAGCGGTGATTTTTGGGAGATCCGATGAGAGTTTTGGGGGTGCTAGGAGAGCCGGATATGGAATGTCAGTGAACTAGGAGGCAGGATGAGACCCGGGAGAGCTGACAGAGAGTGGCGGGAGACTAGGAGAGTGGCGAATAGGTGGCGAAATAGGTGAGCAGAGTTGGATAGCTACACACCAAGAGTATTGGACAGACTTTGCAGAGATCGGAGATTGACCGGGGCAATCGGGTGATTGCAGATTCGCGGAGATGAAGCCGTGTTGATCAGTCGGAGGAGCTAGTGAGCAGGGATACATTCTCTCAGGTGTTGCATCTCTGTTGGTGGGTGCAGATACACTTGTTTGGTAATGACACAGGCGCTTACTAGAGTGACAGGTCGGAGTGGTCAGTAGTGATCGGAGGCAGTCTGGTTCAATCGAAAAGATTTATCATCCGGATATGCAGTTTTGATTCGTGCTGCAGGAGGAGCTGATCGGATGGTGATTTTTGATCTAACGGATGAGGGGGCACCATACAGGCTTGTGGGAGTGCAGTGACAGTTGGAGCTGATGTCAGGCACGGTCAGGTAGTATGGGTGTTTTGTGACGTGGACAGGATGAACACAGTTGCGGATGCACACAGATTAGGCATTGGACTGTACTTTGGAGTCATGACCAGATGGTATAGGATGCACCAGAAGCCGATTCAGGAGTGTGGAGGATGCTAGCTAGCAATGGTGATGCAATTGGTTGTTCAAGATATGTTCACGGGAGCTCTGGACAGAGGGATTGAGATGGAGATGAGTTGAGATGATGCGCATCATGGGATCCTCTTTCTTCTGTGATTTTGTGACTAGAGCCTCTCCAGGATATGCAGCTGCAGGATATGGTGAGATGGAGTTACAGATTATGTCTTGTGATTGGGCATGAGCATCCAGGTTTGGATGAGGGCACTCCGGTGAGGGGGTTCAAGATTGTGATTGATCGCGGAAGAGCTGGCAGGCAGGGATACATTCATTTGAGTGGTGTGCCCGGTTGGGGTGCGGAGATGCTCATTTGGGAATGACACAGGCGCTTGTCAGAGCGGAAGATTGGATTGAGCCACGGATATGTAGCAGGATTGGACGGCGTCTCGGATTCACGAGTGGTGTATTCCGGTTTAGGGGGTGCGAAGGAACTCGGTGGGGGACGTGATGTCAGAGAATGAGTGAGCCTCATCGCAGATGGTGTGTGAGATCATTTGGCGAGGTGAGCCTCTGGTGTGGGCAGAGGGTAGCTACGGATATTTCTTTTGACATGTCCGGATGTCAGAGTGGCAGAGCGTGGCTCGACATAGCTGCGTGCACCCCGGTGGGGGT